>CAUYLG010041519.1:0-14766 GCA_963573385.1 Cacajao melanocephalus | reverse complement strand
AGGGGCACGGGCAGCACTCAGCCTCAGACCAGGCCAGGGCTACCTGCAGACAGCGCCACAACCTGGCCATGCAGACCACCTGCCCTCCCAGGTGCCATTAGCAGAGGGGCTGTGGTCAGGCTGGACAGGCAGAGATTCAGTCACACCTCATACTCCGTGTCCACAGACCCAGTTTGAGCAGGAAGCCCGGGTAGCCGACCATCACCATCGTGTACTGGAGCTGCGGGCAGGAGGGCAGGTGAGGGTGGCATGGCGCCTCGGGTCACAGTGCCCCCCGCCCATCTCCCACCCACAGAGAAGGGGAGCACTAGGTCAGCCTGGGAGCGGGCTTTACAGTGGGGGAGGCAGGTCTGATCAACTCCATGAAGACTCTTTATTCCTTTTACTCTCTTTGGCTGGCACACAGTGGTGCTCAGTCAATGTGCATGAGGCCCACAGATGGCTCCGGGGGCCCCTCACCACGGCCCCAGCAGCTGTTCTGGTCTCCATGCAGTCCAGCTCCTCCAGGCGCCGGCCCAGGATGTACTTGATGTCTTCCACCAGCTGCTGCACCTGAGGGTCAGGAGTCAGGGAGCACGGGTCAGCTCAGCCGCCTTTCACTTTGGTCCGTCACTCTTGGCATGAGGGGGTCTTTTAGCACCACTTCCTAAGCCCAGAGCTCAGTGCTGAGCACGAAGAGGACACCTTAAAGGTAGGGATCCAGGCCTTTCCCCTCCAACAGTAAGCTCACAGGCTAGAAGAGGGAACAGCTGCAGCAACGATCATGGACATCCCTAAGGCGGTGCCCCCTGAGTATGGCTGAGAAGGTGGGCGGGGCCTGGCGGGGAGGAGGAGGCCTTCGGAGGGGCAGCCTGGAGCCTCAGAATGGGCTGTCTTAGCAGGGTCTGGTGCCCCTGTCTGCAGGGGGATGTGTGGGGCTCCCTATGCTGGGACCATGGCCTCGGGAGGGCTCTGCCCTCAGTTCAGCACCATCCTCCCTACCCTAAACCACAGCAGCCCACCTTGGCAGCTGAGAAGTGTTCATGTACAAAGAGGGCGCCAGCACCATGCCAAAGTGGTGATTGGCCTGGCCCAGGCAGACCCGGGCCAGCTGCTGCGGCTTGTCACTGCCCTCCATCTCCCATGCCAGCTGGTGCAGTGCCTTGTGGAATGGCAAGAGCAGGTGCTCACTCAGGACCCCTGAGGTACCACAAGGTAGTCGTGCAGGACCCTGGGGGCCAGGTGAAGCTGGTGGGGTGTTCAGACACGTGCACGTGGACCACCAAGGGCACCACTCCCACCTGTGCTCCCCAGCCTACGACTGGATCTGGCACCCAGACAGTCCCTCAATGAAGGGGCAGGAGGTCATGCCAGGTATGTGGAGGCTGAAATTGGAGTGTGCTGAGCTCGGTGACACAGCAAGACACTCTTGCTACTGACGCCAGCCCCTGATGCTGATGGGTCAGGGCCTGCATCATTTCCTGACTTGCCATGGGGAGACAGCATCTGTGCTTGAGGGTGACTAACTCAGAGCTGGCCTGCAAAGGCCTCCATTCCTCCCCATGGTGGGCGGACACCAGGAGGCTTTCCCAGGGGTGGCCCCGGGACGGCAGAGCTGAGGCCACACTTTCTCTTTCCAACCATCCCCAGGGGAGAAGACTGCAGCTCAGGAAGCTCCCAGTCCTGCCCAGGGCTTGGGAAAGCAGAGGGGAGGGCCAGGATCGGATCCTCGGGCTCTGGGTCCTATTGGAGTGCTGCCTCCTCTAATGTGACTGCTGGACAGAAGTGGGGGTGGAAATTCATGGCACACCCAGTAGGCAAGTCCAGGTGGCAGGGGAGGGGCTTGGGGAGGTGATCTTCTGCAGCTGCCCCAGCATCACATTTTTGTACATGGAGCTGACATCTCCCTGGAAATCGTCGTACTCTGACACAGTGATCTGAGTGGGGGTAGAGATCAGGGCCCAGCCAGCCCTGCCCCATGGTCCCGTCATCAGCCACCCCGCTCCAGCCACAGGGTCTTCTGGGCCTTCTGCTCCACAGCGTCTGCACCCAGGAGGCTGAGCACTCACTCCATGAACACCCTGTATGCTGCCAGGATCTGTGCCAGGGGAGGGGGCTCATCCAGGGACAGCGACAGGCCTAGCCTGGGTCCACCCCTCCTGGGGCCCCAGGCCTTCCCTCCCTCCCTATCCCATGCCCCCACACCTTCTCACTCTTCTCATCCTGAGCTAGGTACAGGGTCCCTTCTGGCAGGGTGAGCCCATCCTGGTCAATCTGAGGAGGGAGACAGGGGGCAGAGGTCAGAGGTCCACATGCTAGATTCCCCACACAGATGGAATTCCCACCCCAATGCACAGAGAGTATCCATGGATACAGCCCCAGAAGCACGCAGACACCAGCCCCTCTTTCCACCCAGAGGGGATGACCAAAGCCCCCATCCCTGACTGTTCCAGCCTGGGGACGCCCAATCTTACCCCTGTACGCCCGCACTTTCCGTCCCTGTCAGGGGCACTCCGCTGTGCCGCACTGACAGCTGGGGTCCCCAGTTTGGGGCCAGCCCCAGCCTTCAGGGAGATGTCAGCCCAGCCCGCCGGCGCGCCCCTCCCTCCCCGTCCTCATTGCCTGCCCGAGGGCTGGGAAATTGCGGCTCCTCTGGCTCCAATAGACACCGCAATTAACCCAAGGAAATTACTTGCGCCCTCCTCCCGCGCTCTGCCGCCAGGCGCTCTCCTCTCCTCCCCTGCTCTCTTCTCCCCTCCTCTCCTCTCGCACACCCGCCTCCCGGGCGCAGGGACCCCTGGGCACGCGGCCGCTGGCTGGGTGCTGGGGAGGCGGCTAGGCGCACTCACGCGGATGACGCAGCGCGAAGAGTTAGTGTGGTCCACGCTGACCATGAGCGAGAAGAGCACCGTGGCGCTGTACACGCCCTGCACCTTGTACAGCAGCCGGTTGAGGTCCCATCGCGCCGCGACTCCTAGGCGCTCCGCCGCGCCGCCCAGGTCCCAGTCCCGCAGTCCTCGATGACCTCCAGCATGGGCCAAGGACTCAGTCGCTAGATCTCGCGCGTGTTGAGGTACGAGTGGAAGAAGGTGCGCACCTTGCAGTGGGCCGCGCGGACAAGCGCCGCAGGCGCTCCTCGTTCTGCTCGTCCTTGGTCGCGATGGTGCCATAGATGAGCTTGTCGTCGGGGATGGCGTGGTGCCGCAGCCAGCCGCCTCAGGCGAACGAGTAGAAGTCCTGGCATGGGTCGATGCTGGAGTCCAGGTTGGCCGCCAGGAAGCGGACGGCGGGAGCAAAGGCCTTGCGCTCAGGGCAGCCCTCGGGACAGGCTCTGCCGCCCGCCGCGACCGAGCCCAGGTACTGGAGGGCCAGCATAGCCTCCAGAATGGCGCAGAGGCCGGCGGCGAACACCAGCCCTGAGAGCAGGCTCACCTTGCGCCCTTTCCAACGCTGCAGCCCGGACTGAGCCCGGTGGCGGTGAACCCCGAGGGAAGCCGGGGAGGGGGGAGAGAAAGGTTTCTTGCGCGACCCCCGCGCGGCAGCGGCTCAGGTACTTGACCTCCTGGAACGCATATTAATGCGCCGTCAGCAAGTACCGGGGCTCCCTGGCACCGAAGCCGCCGCGGTGCAGCCCTGGGCCACCTGGGCTATGAGATGCGCACCGCCAGCCTCCTCGTGAGGAAGGGCAGAATCAGGCTCAGGGGCGCTGCATCCCGGTGGGGCTCCCGGGCACCGTGAGGAGAGACGCAGGCCTGGGTGCAGAGGCCCCAGCCTCGGGCCTCATTCACTGTGGAAACCAGGGACAAGGAGGGCTCGGCGGGGCCACCACCCCCGCAAGCACAGTGGAGTCTTCTCTCCTGTCCCCTCCCTGCACACGCGTTGGACGCTGGGTTGGGAGGGCTCTTATGGGAAGCGAGAGGCGTCGGGCACGGGGCCTGGCACGTAGTGGACCTTCAATGGAAGGCCGTCCCTCTTCCCTTCGCCTTTCTTGTCCGCGACCTGCCCCAGCCAAGGCCAGGTGGGGTGGGGGGAAAGGAGCGGAGGCTGGAGTGAGTTTGTGTGGTCAGGGGGCGCGTCTATGCGGCACTTTCAGCTCTCCACGGTGGACCCAGACAGACGCTACGCAAAACGGCCAAAGAACCAAACTTTGTCCTCGCGGAAGTCCGCGGGATCCACCACTCCAACCTCCCTTGCTGGCTCCATCTGCTCCGTGGCCCTAGGGCCCACCCGCCGCTTCCTCACCGGCAGTGCTAACGCCCCAGAGTCGCGGATACACAACCCACTCCCTGCATCGCCCTGATGGGGAACCTGAGACCTGTCGGTCTCTATCCCCATTCCGCTCCACTCCTGGCTTCAACAGGTTCTCCCTAGAGCCCACACTTGGACGAAGTTTCACCCATGTCGGGGCACGAGCTGGCCAGGCGAGCCTAGAGCCTTGGAGCCGCGGCGCGCAGTCCATGGAGCCCAAAAGCTGAGCCCGGGAGTCGCAGCCGCAGCCGCGAGGACGCAAAGCCGGGAGGCTCTACGCAGCGGCCGCGAAGGTGACGGAGGTGGCCGCCGTGCTGGCCGCGGCCGCAGGGACTTGGGCGCCACTTATCCGGCAGATGCGCGCCAGAGCCTGGCAGAGGCTGAGCGGGTCAGGCCAGAGCCGCTGCCTAAGCAGGAGCCGAGCGGCGCGGGCGGCCGGTGTCTCCCAGCGCCAGCCGCCTTCTCTGCCGCCGCCGCCCACCTGCCTGCCTGCCAGCCTGCCAGAGGGAAGGGACGCGGCGGCAGCTCCATTCTCCTCCGCCCTCCCCGCGTTCCGCTCTTTCCTCCTAGCAGCGTGGCAGCGGCGGGGACCAGGGTCGCGGGCCGCGGAGACAGACTTCCAAGGGTCGTGCGCGGGCTGCGGTCGGGGACTCCGGGTCCAGCCGTGTCCCGGGACGAGTGAGGGCAGCGGGTACTCCCAGGTCCTCACTCTGAGCTGCCCACCAGCGCGCTAGAAAGGGGCTGGAGCTATGCAGCTGGGGACCGTCATGGCCCAGCCCACAACCCTGGAGCACTGCCCAAGGAGGACTCCTCTTAAGGGAAGAGGGGGCCCTGATGGAGTGCCTGGGAGCCTCCTTGACCTCCTGGGAACCCCTGTCCAGGATCATCTCTTCCCAGGTCGTCTGAGTTTCTGGTTGGCCTCATCCCCTTCCTCCAGCCCCTGATCCAGGGAGAGCAAGGGAGAGCCCTGCCAGTAGCAGGTCTGGGGCTGTCAGTGGGGGCCCCCATGCTACCAATGGGCGGTTGTGCCAGAGGACGGCAATCACTGCCTATAGGAGGTGACTTGGGTTTAGCCTCTGACCATACAGCCCTGGTCACCCTGCACAGACTGCCAATAAAGAAGGGTTCGGTTGGACGTGCTGGCTCATGCCTGTGATCCCAGCACTTTGGGAGGCAGAGGTGGGCAGATCTACCTGAGGTCGGGAGTTTGAGACCAGCCTGACCAACATGGTAAAACCCTGTCTCTACTTTTATTTTTAATTTAATTTAATTAATTAATTTATTTTGAGACATAGTCTTGCTGTTGCCCAGGCTGGAGTGCCATGGCTCGATCTCAGTTCACTGCAATCTCCATCTCCTGGGTTAAAGCAATTCTCTTGCCTCAGCCTCCCAAGTAGCTGAGATTACAGGCATGCGCCACCACACCTGGCTAATTTTTATATTTTTAGTAGAGATGGAGTTTCATCATGTTGGCCAGGCCAGTCTCGAACACCTGACCTCAGGTGATCCACCTGCTTCAGCCTCTCAAAGTGCTGGGATTACAGGCCTGAGCCACCATGCCCGGCCTAGAAACTCCATCTCTACTAAAAATACAAAATTAGCCTGTAATCCCCGCTACTTGGGAGGCTGAGGCAGGAGAATCGCTTGAACCTGGGAGGCGGAGGTTGCGGTGAGCTGAGATTGCGCTATTGCACTCCAGCCTGGGCAACAAGAGCAAAACTCTGTTGGAAAAAAAAAAATTCAAGGTCCAACTCCTTGGCTCTCCTGCAGTTTCCCCAAAAGGGAAGCTGAAGCTGTGAGTGGGTGATGCCAGTGGTCCACCTCCAGTTCCTTCACTGTGGTGGGTTTCCCCTGTCCCTGTGATATGGTTTGGCTCTGCATCCCACCCAAATCTCACCTTGAATTGTAATCCCCATAATCCCCACATGTCAAGGGTGAGGCCAGGTGGAGGTCATTGAATCATGGGGCAAATTCTCCCCATGCTTGTGATAATAAGTAAGTCTTAGCAGATCTGACGGTTTCATAGGGGTCTGGCATTTCCCAAGCTTGCACTCATTCTCTCTCCTGCTGCCCTGTGAAAACGTGTTTTCCACCATGATTGTCAGTTTCCTGAGGCCTCCCCAGCTATGATGAATTGTGAGTCAGTTAAACCTCTTTTCTTTATAAAAGAGGTTTCTTACCAAGTCTCAGGTATTTCTTCAAAGGAGGGTGAGAATGAACTAATACACTCTGATTGCCCAGGTGACCTCATGACTCACACACAAGAGAATGACAGACCACAGCAGTGCCCAGCTAAACCCAGTGAAGCCCTGAATGAGGCAGCTAGATATCTGAGGTGGGGGTAGGGGTGGGGTTTGGGAGGGGGCAAAGTAGCCAGAGCTGCCTTGGAGAGAGAAGGCCCTAGCGGGTGTGAGGCACAGGCGTACGGGCTTCAGAATCTGACTCTCTGCCTCCTCCCTAAGGACAGACCCCAGTCACCCTGCCTATGAACCTTGTCAGAATCAAAATGGAGTTCCTTTTGTTAAAAACCCTGAGAAGTAGAGCCAGGAAGGGCCATGAAGGAAGGCACAAAACCTGATAAGAACTATCTCAGAAGGCTGCCTACAACCACCTTACACAATGGCCTTTGCAACCTTTCACCAAAAAATACTTCTGCAAGGACATCTGCCCAGCAACTGCCTGTCCAGCCTCAGGCTGCTGCCTTGATCTTGTAGCCAAGGATAAATATCTCAAAACAATCCTGCGATCCTCCTCCTCTTTCCTTTAAAAACCATTGTCTTCCTTCACCTTCCTAAATTCACACAGTTTCCTACAGCCTGCTTATTCCCATTGCAATACCTGTTTCCAAAGGAAGTTCATTTTATTTTAGAGTCTTCCTGTATCTGTTAAGCAGTGTCACATAGTGGTGCCAGAAGTGGGACCAAAGTGAACTCATCCAGGATGAATCAGCGTCGCCTGGAATCTAACGAAGCACTGACTGAGTCCTTTACACGCTGCCTTTCCAGGAGTTGCTTTTCTGTTCTGGTGAATCTCCTCGAATACTCAGACTCCTTTCCTTTAGTCAGTTTCTTTTTATTTTACCCTGGATTGTGGATCAGATTTGGTTATAAGACTCCCTTAAACAAAGGACCTTGCATCCTTCTTGGGAGTATAAAGGTTGGGGTTTTGTTTTTGGTTGGGGGGTGTGTGTGTGTGTGTGTGTGTGTGTATTTGAGAGACAGTCTTGCTCTGTTGCCCAGGCTGGAGTGCTTGGCAGGATCATGACTCACTGCAACCTCCTCCACCCAGGTTCAAGCGATTCTTGTGCCCCAGCCTCCCTAGTATCTGAGACTAAAGGTGCACACCACCATGTCGGGCTAATTTTTGTGTTCTGAGTAAAGACGGGATTGCACCATGCTGGCCAGGCTGGTCTTGAACTCTTGATCTCAAGCGATCTGCCCGCCTCAACCTCCCAACGTGGTGGGATTACATAGGTGAGCCACTGTGCCCAGCCAGTTTTGTTTTTTGGTTTGCTTCTTTTCTTTTGGCAAGCACTTTCTGGTATAAACAGAAGAGCCCTTCTGATTTCTACAGAATTTATTTTCTGTCCATGAGGCAAGCCTTTTCTGGTGAATTCACTTTTGGTTCTGCATGCCTGGCTGAATATTTTGTTTGATGTGCACACCTTGGTTGAATTTTCTGAGCACTCTGAATTTAATTTGGTTTCCCACGTCTGTAAATAATTTGGCTAATTTTTTTTTCTTGCTTGTTTGTGAACATCTTCTGATCACCTGACAGCAAAACCAAACATAAATGGTTTGGTACTATAGGAAAGGTTTTTTTTTAAAAAAATACATAAATGGTGAGTGCGGGCCTGGCACAGTGGCTCCCATCTATAATCCTGGCACTTTGGGAGGCCAAGGTGGGAGGATGGCTTGAGCTTAGGAATTCAAGACCAGCCTGGGCAACATTACAAAACTTTGTCTCTACAAAAAAATACAACAACTAGCCAGGTGTGTTGGTGCATACCTGTAGGCCCAGCTATTAGGGAGGCTGAGGTAGAGGGGGTTGCTTGAGCTCAGGAGGCTGAGGCATGAGAATTGCTTGAACCTGGGAGGTGGAGGTACATTGAGCTGTGATCGCACCACTGCACTCCAGCCTGCTTGACAGAATGAGAACTTGTCCCGAAAACAACAACAGAAGGATAAAAAAAGATGGATGTGAGATGACCAATTAAAAGAAACCAGGGCATCACCGCCATCTAAACACTTGTGCAAACAGGATTTATAGGACTTTCTTTGCTCTTAAGAGATTAATAAGAAAGCGAATGACATTCTCAAACATTAACAGCCAGCCACATGGCTTTTCCTCATGCACATTTAAAAATCAGTGGACATGATGGGAATCATTTGAATTCCCAAGTTTGTTTTCTCCTTATACGGAACTTAAAAACTGCCAACTACAGAGTTAAATGGAGAGCCTTCTAAGTTCCCTACTTCTCCCTCTCTTTTTTTCTGCCTACTTGGAATCTGCTGACATTGCTGCCGGTGTTAAGATAAAGTCACAGTATCCTATTCCAGCCAAGAGAAAAAGTAATAAGGAAGGGGGACTTAAAAGGTTTTGAAATTAATGGCTCTACAAATTACAACAGCTCCATGGCAACCCACAACCTAGACACCTTTTGGAAATGTAAATTCAGGTTTGCCTGTCTGACAGTTGCTTGGGGTGATGGAACAGTCCGTGGAAGGACTAGTCCTAGAAAAGAACAGAACGAGAGAAATGTTTATAAAAGTTAGGCCGTCAGATCAAAGAGGTCAAAATCGTGAGCTCAGAGCAATAATAAAACGGATCTCTGTCCAGCAAAAAAACTGCTTCGTCTGGCCAGGCTCAGTGGCTCATGCCTGTAATCTCATTTTGGAAGGCTGAGGTAGGCGAATCACCTAAGGTCAGGAGTTCAAGACCAGCCTGACCAACATGGAGAAACCCCATCTCTCCTAAAAATATAAAATTAGCCAGGCATGGTGGCATATTGCCTATAATCTCAGCTTCTCAGGTGGCTGGCAGGAGAATCACTTGAACCTGAGAGGCGGAGGATGCAGTGAGCTGAGATCATGCCATTGAACTCCAGCCTGAGCAATAAGAGCAAAACTCCTAATATATATATGTGTGTATATATATATATATATATACACACACATATATATATACATATATATACACATATATATACATATATATATACACACACACATATATGCACACACACACACACACACATTGAGTTAAATGTAAATGGTATGAATGTCTATAAGTTTTTCATAGAATTTGAAATTTTTTTTTTTTTTGAGACAGTTTCCTCTGTCACCGAGGTGGAATACAGTGGTGCAATCCCAGCTCACTGCAACCTCCGTCTTCCAGGTTCAAGTGATTCTCATACCTCGGCCTCCTGAGTAGCTGGGATTACAGGTACATGCCACCGTACCCAGCTACTTTTTGTATTATCGGTAGAGATGGCGTTTCACCATGTTGACCAGGCTGCTCTCAAACTCCTGGTCTCAAGTAAACTGCCTCAGCCTCCCAAAGTGCTGGCATTACAGGCATGAGCCACTGTGCCTGGCCAGATTTTCAAATCTTAAAGTCATGTTATGCTATCTTAACAGACAGATATTCATTAAATATATTGGTCATTTCCAAATAAGATAAAACACAAAATCATAAATTGCCAAACACAAATATGAATTTGTTTTTGGCTTCTTAAATTTTATGGAACTACCAAATATATTGGGGTTCTATTAATACACATCAAAATTATGTGATGGGGAAACATGTTTCTAAAATTATTCCCATCTGTAAAATACTAATATGTGGCAGCCATTTAAACATTTTTTGCTTCCTAGATTTTCACTAGAAAATAAGGTTGCTAAAAGTTAAAAATTCTAATTAATCTATACAATTCTGTAGACAAAGTATACCAAAAAATAGTATGTATTTTTGATGAGAAGAACTATTTAAAATGTGTAAAAATATGTTTTTGCTTTATTTGAGTTTTTCATATATTGAAAAATTATTTTAACTTTTTTTAAATTAAAAAAATAGAAATAGGATCTTGCTATGCTGTCCAGTTTGGTCTTGAATTTCTAGGCTCAAGCTGCCGCCTCCCAAAGTGCTGAGATTGCAGGTGTGAGCCACTGCACCTGGCCAAAATGTGTTCTTTATGGAAAGAAATAATTTTGTCTAATTTGGAGATTATTTAAATGTTGTCTCAAAATGTGGATTCATGAAAGAAATAAAAACAAGATAGAAAGGAACCCATAAGTAGGAGAGAGATGTGAAGAAAGGTATGAAGATATATTTTTGATAAGGATGGTTAAAAGAAAAAAGAATAATTTGGAACGAGAAAGGATCTTGTATGGTAAGTTTTTTGTCCTGAAGTAAAATGACTTGTTACCTAAGAAACAGGACATTTAGGTCAAAGCAAGGTCTAAGCATATCATGAAAGTGTTAAGTCATGAAAGGAGTATGCAGTGAGCCGAGATAGTGCCACTGCACTCCAGCCTGACAACAGAGAGACTATCTCAAAAAAAAAAAAAAGAAAGGAAAGAAAGAAAGAAGGAAACAAAGGAAGGAAGGAAGGAAGGAAGGAAGGAAAGAAGGAAGGGAAGGGAAGGGAAGGGAGGGAGGGAGGGACGGAGGGACGGAGGGAGGGAAAGGAAGGGAAAGGAAGGGAGGGGAGGGGAGGGAAGAAAAGAAAATGCTAGAGATATTTCTATTTTAGCAACCAATTTAAAACCAGCTTATTTATCAAAGATGTAGTTAAATCACATGAGCTAAAAGGTATTTGGTTCATTTCTTTGTATATATTATGTATATGTATATGTATTAAACAGACTGGTTTTCATTAAACCAGCAATACTAAATTAGTTTTATTTATCAAAGAACTACACAAACAAAGATCATTCTGTTTTTAGGTTGGGTTTATAGTTTTACGACCTTGAAGCATCTAGCAGAGACACATATAATTCATCCTTGCCATTTTTTTAGGAAGGATGAATTTGTGAAAGAAATTTTTGTATGTGATCAAGTTGGCTAAAATTAGAAGGAAATTATTCATGAGTCTTTCTAAAGATTGAACTTTCATATTAAAACTACACTGATATTCTCATCTGAAGGCTCTAGGAGAAGTTAAAAAAAAATACACTAATTTAAAAACTAAAAATTTGGTCCCCTATGTTAGTACAACAAGATTTCCTTGAAATATAGATCTGTTTTTATTTTTATTTATTTATTTTTGAGACAGAGTCTCGATCTGTCGCCCAGGCTGGAGTGCAATGGCACAATCTCGGCTCACTGCAACCTCCACCTCCTGGGTTCAAGCTATTCTCCTGCCTCAGCCTCCTGAGTAGCTGGGATTACAGGAGTGCGCCACCATACCCAGCTAATTTTTGTATTTCGAGTAGAGACTGGGTTTCATCATATTGGTCAGGCTGGTCTCGAACTCCTGACCTCATGATCCGCCCACCTCAGTCTTCCAAAGTGCTGGGATTACAGGCATGAGCCACCACACCTGGCCTGCTCTATTTGTATGTAGGATACAATTGGAGACATTGGTTATGTTACCAAAGTTTTGATTGCAATAGATTAGTGAATGTACATAGAATGCCTGGCTTCCGGGATTCCCAGCCTTACAGCGAGCAAGTAAAAATTGTCACTTCCTGGCAGGCCTAGGAACCTTAAGACTGCAGAAAAAAATCTAAAGTCTGTCTTGGTTTGGCTTACTAGCCTCAAGAGGTTTTATAATCTGAGGTTCCCCTTTTTTTTTTTTAAGGCAGAGTCTTGCTCTGTCACCCAGACTGGAGTGCAATGGCACAATCATAGCTCATTGCAGCCTCCACCTCCAGGGCTTCAGCGATCCTCCCACTTTAGCCTCTCTGGTAGCTGGGACTATAGGCACATGCCACCATACCCTACCAATTTTGCTTGTATTTTCTTGTAGAGATGGGGCTTTGACATGTTGCCCAATCTGGTCTCCAATTCCTGGACTCAAGTGACCAACCCACTACAACCCTTGAAAGTGCTGGGATCACAAGCATGAGCCACTGCGCCCAGCCTGAGATTCCTGTTCAATCAATGTAGAGAGGAAAAGTTATGTGTATGAAGAAAAGCCTGTTATTAGACTGTAGTCCTGTGCTTTATTTATGAGTTATTTGATCTACCTGTAGAGAGGATTCGATCCTGAATTCTTCTAGCTTCCTCAAATCCAACTTTCTTCCATGGAATTCTTTTTTTCTGAAATGGACTTTGCTCTGTTGCCCAGGCAGGAGTGCAGTGGTATGATCTCAGCTCACTGCAACCTTCTGTCTCCAAGTTTCAAGCAATTCTCCTGCCTCAGCCTCCTGAGTAGCTGGGACTAAGGTGTGCTCCACCACACCTGGCTAATTTTTGTATTTTTAGTAGAGATGGGTTTCACTATGTTGGCCGGGCTGGTCTAGAACTCCTGACCTCAGGTGATTCACCTGCTTCAGCCTCCCAAAGTGCTAGGATTACAGGCATGAACCACTGTGCCCAGCCTTCTGTGGAATTCTTAAAAATGGGACCTGTCTTTGGGAGGCTGAGGAGGGCAGATCACCTGAGGTCAGGAGTTTGAGACCAGCATGGCCAACATGATGAAACCCCATCTCTACTAAAAATACAAAAATTAGCTGGGTATGGTTGTGGGCACCTGTAATCCCAGCTACTTGGGAGGCTGAGATAGGAGAATCTCTTGAACCCAGGAGGCAGAGGTTGCAGTGAGCCGAGATCTCACCACTGCACTCCAGCCTGGGCAACAAAGAGCGAAACTCCATCTCAAAAAAAAAAAAAATGGGACTTGCATTGTTCCTAAAGAGAGTAAACCCCCACAGGGCAGGGCCAGAAGACAGTGACGTGGACAGGGACTGCAGGATCAAGGCTCATGGAGTGTTTGGGGCCACTGGGACATCTGGGAATGGGGTCCCATGGAGGCCAGTGGAATCCCAGAACCGGGAGTGAGTCCTCTCCCCCAACACCTGCTGAGTGACCCTGCTCTAGCCCTTCTCATCTCTGGGCCTCAATTTCCTCATCTATAATGTGGGAATAACAGGAATAACCTCTCAGGGCTGTTGTGGGGTTTGCATGTAGTGATGCTGTGGAAACCCCAAGTGGCAGCACGCCTGGCACACAGTGGGGCCTCAGCCCCCTGCTCCCTGAGCATACACATAGATGCATACACATATGCACACACATACACACACAGATGCATACACACACATGCACACACACGCATACACGCACAGATGCATACACACATATGCACACATGCACACATACATACACACAGATGCATACACACATGCACACTCACAGATGCATAAACACATGCACATGTACACACACATACACATAGATCCATACACATGCGCATACACATGCATACACACACAGATGCATACACACATGCACACACACATGTGCACATGTACACACACATACACATAGATCCATACACACATACACATACACATGCATACACACAGATGCGTACACACATGCACACACACAGATGCATACACACTTGCACATGTACACACATACACACAGATCCATACACACATGCACATACACATGTATACACAGAGAAACATACACGCATACACACATGCATACACACACGTGCACATGTACACACACATACACACAGAGATGCACACACACATGTGTATACACACACGTGCACACACACCAAACGCACAGGGCTCACTCCCACAGGGGAACCTCGCTGTGCCTCAGTTTATCCATCTGTAGAGGGAGTGATTATAGCCCCTCCTGCATGATGCTGCTATGGGCCTCCATGAGTCAGTCTCTGGAGGATGCCTAGGATGGGCCTGAACTGAACCTGTACAGCCCCACAGGGAACTGAGTGGAGAAGGTGGGCTTGGGTGTGGGGATCAGATGGGACAGCGTGGAAACCCAGGGGGTCTTAAGGGTCTAGGTGCCTATCACCCATGAGAAAGCTCCAAGGGGTCCCTGAGGAACAGAGGCACTGATCACCTCCTGCCTGGTAAGGGAGCAGGGCTGAGGGCAGGAACAGGCCAAGCAAAGCCTGCTGGGACAGGGAGCCTCCAGTGTGACAGCCAAGGACCCTCAGAGCACCAGCCTGCTGAGGACCCCGGGTCGCAGTCAGGCCTGGGCAAGGGTCTGACCTGGGGATTTCTTGAGGTTTCTCTGACTGTTTGGAGCTCACCAGGGAAAACATGGGGGATTCATTACCCAGCTCAGAGGGAGAAAACTCCCTCCTGGAACAGTCTAGAAAGAGGCTTTGATGAAGCCCAGCGCCGAGGGACCATGCTGTCACGTGGGCCAAGGCATCTGAGGGGCAGGGGCCTTCCCCATCTCACCGCTGCTGTGGCCCGTGACCCACTCTGCCCTGCCCTCCTGACCCAGGGGCCCAGCTCATCTCCGTAGGGGGTGGGAGGAGCGTTAGCAAAGGAGAGGCCACACATGGCGCCTTTAGCCGTGATGGGAAACCAAGAGCAGGAAAAGCAG
>CAUYLG010041518.1:0-126614 GCA_963573385.1 Cacajao melanocephalus | reverse complement strand
CAACAGATGCTGGAGAGGATGTGGAGAAATAGGAACACTTTTACACTGTTGGTGGGAGTGTAAATTAGTTCAACCATTGTGGAAGACAGTGTGGTGATTCCTCAAGGACCTAGAAATAGAGATTCCATTTGACCCAGCAATCCTGTTACTGGGTATATATCCAAAGGATTATATATCATTCTATTGTAAGGACACATGCACACCAATGTTCATTGCAGCAGGGTTTACAATAGCAAAGACTTGGAACCAACCCAAATACCCATCTATGTTAGACTGGACAGGGAAAGTGTGGCATGTATACACCATGGAATACTATGCAGCCATAAAAAACGATGAGTTCATGTCCTTTATAGGGACATGGATGAACCTGGAAACCATCATTCTCAGCAAACTGACACAAGAACAGAAAATCAAACACCACATGTTCTCTCTCATAGGTGGGTGTTGAACAGTGAGAAAACATGGACACAGGGAAGGGAGCATGACACACTGGGGTCTGTGGGGGGGAACTAGAGGAGGGACAGAGGGGGTGGGAAGTTGTGGAGGGATAACATGGGGAGAAATGCCAGATATAGGTGATGGGGAGGAAGGTAGCAAACCACATTGCCATGTATGTGCCTATGCAACAATCTTGCATGTTCTTCACATGTACCCCAAAACCTAAAATGCAATAAAATATATATTTAAAAAAAAAAAAAAGAAAAGAAAACTCCAGGGCAAATCCTTCTCAGCACTTTGGGGAAGAAAGAAGATCAGAGATAGAGGAAGCTGGGGAAAGGTTGGAGAGAGACCTTGGTTCTGAAGCTTATTTCAGATGCCTTTCAATTTTCTTTAATCCAAGATACTCAGAAAGCCAAAGCATTATATTTTGGGGCATTGTTTTATGAACCCAACATTAGTTGTGTAATTTAGTAGAAACACAATTATCAAACATTATACATTTAAGCAATCAACTACTAATGTCAGCTTTTCTAGTTAATGTATCTTTAGTGAATATGAACCCTCTGTTGTTGAATTTAACTGTGCTATAAGATCCATGTAGTAATTAGTAAAAGTGTTTTCCTACTTTTATAGATCAAGAATCTGAGGCCATGGAAAATTAAGTTATTTTCCCAAGAACAAATATCCAATCAAGGTTTTAATTAAATGGCAATTAAGGTATTTTTTCATTGCAAAACAGCATTGTCTCCTTTTGCAGAACATTTGTATTTTTCAGTTTTTTAGTAGAAATTACATCATTCTAAAAGTCAGAAATACAGCCTATTTTATCAGGAGCTATAATTTACATAAACACCATTTAAAATGATATCAAAGTGTACGATATCAGTTAGGAGTATGCATTTTTTGAGTCAGAGAGACATAAGATTAAATTCCAGTTTTAATACAGCACAAGGTGTGTGGTCGTGGACTAGCTATTTCATTATTCAGCTTACTTCCAATTTTTTATCATGGTAAAACATATATAACATGAAATTTACCATTTTAACCATATTAAAATATACAGTTCTGTGATAGTAAGTGCATTCAGATTGTTATACAACTATGCCCACCATTTATCTCTAGAACTTTTTCATCATGTCCAACTAAACTCTAACATTAGTAATATTATATATGTTATACTATTATGATGAAGACTAAATGAATCAGAGCCTGCCAACTATACCCTATGTTTATTTCATTTAGTCTTCACAGCAATACTATAATATACATAGTTTTACTAATGTCAGAGTTTTAGTTGAAGAAGAAGATGATGACATTATTAAATACGTGGGTCAAATAACAAAATAAATGAGAGATGGCATACAAAAACTCAAATATATTAGTGTAAACACTGAAAGTATATGTACTCCACTAGGAGACAATTTTTAGTTTTGAACCATACATATACATACAAACCATAAGCTTTAAATATAATAGAAAAATATTAGATAAAAAAAGAACTGAAAATAAATGCTGAAATCATAGTGTCAGACTATAACATGTTGAAATTTGCTAGCTGATAGAGCAAGTAATAAAGTCAGTAATTATATAGCATATTTAACAACAAAATTCAAAAACAAGACCTAATTTACATGTCTAGAATGCTGAAGCTAACAACCCTGAACATCAAAATTATCCTTTTGCTGGGAAATAAAACGAGTCTCAAATTATTCAAAGGACTTGAATAATTTCAAAAGATTCTATAAACAGCCTAATTACAATGAGTTTGTATCCACAATATTGAAAGAATTTCCTCAAATCAATAAGCAACATAGACAAATAAAAAACCCAAATACAAAAATCAGCAAAGCAAACACTTCACAAATAAACCTAAAAGAAAGATATACAGCATTATCGGTTATCAAGAAATTGCAGTTAAAGTATTTAATACCACCTCATACCATTGTAACTGATAAACTAAAAAATAAAAATACTATGTGTTGATTTGAGAATGGAGCAGTTGGATCTCTAATATATGAAATTGGCCATATAGATTGGTATAACCACTTTAGAAAAATGTGTGCCACTTATTTTACCTACTGTAGCTAACATATGCAAACATGTAATGTGCATACTTTGCATGAAAATGAATGAAGCATGATTCATTTCCCTGTGCCCTCCTGTGCCCTAAAATGTGGAACTTGTTTGGCAGTGTTTTGACCTTACTTTGTCAAAGTGAAAACAATGTTTTTAGGTAATGGAATAAACACATTTAGTTAAAACTTGTTTTTGAACATGTTGTTTTTGAGAGGATTTTAAAAGTGAAAAAAGTGTTTTACTTGTTGTAAACAAGAGCTTTACACTGGAAACAAAGCTTGGGGAAACAGTAATAAGGCTCTTTGCTATGATACCTGGCTCCTAAAAGCCCCTAGTCCCTCAGTAAAAGTTTTAACACTAGCCTAGTCAGTCATGTTGTCATTGAGAATTAAGCAGCAAGCATTAATCTCTCTCTCTCTCATGAAGAATATATATATAAAAATAACACTATGCATGTATTCATACACATACACACAGGTGTGTGTGTGTGTGTGTGTGCACGCACATATGTGTTTAGACATCAACCATGAAGAAATGTAAAGAGGGTAGCCTGTCCCTCCTCTTGGGAGTTAGGTCCCAAGGAGACCTGGATGCTCTGTCAGCCTGAGAACACAGGTCGGGGTAACCAGGGACTCTGGTTAGGAGGCTCCACATAGTAATGAGGAATGGGATTGGGACATGCTTGAAGAAGCAGTCTGGCCACATTTTTGTGGGGTCGTTCTGCCGTTCTAGGGTACCACTTCCACCACCTGGTGGACTTGGGCTCTCCAAAGCCTCAAGGCTGGAGCTGCTAAGTCACCCACACAGTAAAGATGGTGGCCCACTCTTTCCCCTCGGAGTTTCATCTCAGGGAGTTTTCAAGTCCCTGGTGGCCAGAGAACATCCTCAGAGTTGGCTGGAGGCCCTGGTTGGGGAGCTAAGTGATGAGAACACATGGACACATAGAGAGTAACAACACACACTGGGGCCTTTTTGAGCGTAGGGGGTGGAGGGTGGGAAGAGGGAGAGGATCAAGAAAAACAACTAATAGGTACTAGGCTTACTACCTAAGTGATGAAATAATCTATACAGAAAACCCCCATGACACAAGTTTACCTATGTGACAAATCCATACATGTACCCCTGAATTTAAATGAAATAAAATAAAATGAATATGATGGCAAACAAAGAAATGTAGTGAATGAATATCTTGAAATTCATAATTGATAGCTGCATTTCTAAAAGCAAAATATGTATGTTACTTATAGATAGTATAAAAGAATATTTAGATATAAAAATGAAAAATGATTTAGTGAAAAAAGAGGGAGTAAAAACAAAAAAAAATGCCCTAACTGAAAACATTTTATGCCACTAACACAAAACACTGCTATGATCCAGATAATCAGAAACAAACAAACAAACGAACAAAACTTGTAAAAGCCCTGGCAGAGAAACCAGAAACCAAGGATTGTAGATTGTAACCAAAACCCAGATTAATAAATAGCAAGAACAAAACAAAAACACAAATAGAAAAAAATTGCAGTGCACTCTAGAGTTCAGGACTGGAAGCCATCTAAATAACCCCTCAGATTAGGAAACATATGACCTGAGAGTCTTAGATTTTGGTCACATCAGATGACAATTGTGTCTATACAACCACAACCGTTACATATAAGTCCTAAGGTGATAAAGAAGAAAATCGAACAATAATATATTGAATGGACATACAAGTAATGATAATTATCGAGCAAACAAGTCATTAAGAATAAAAATAAAACATAAAAATAAGGTTTCCTGAAAAGCAATAACTAGGAAATGGAACAATGGAGACAATTTTTAGCATCGCCATTAAGATAATATAACATTGTTAAAAAGCACCAATTTATGAATGCATAATAGGAAAATTGGAAACAAACAGCATTTAACAGAGCTCATAAAAGAGATAAAAAACTAAGTGAGATCTTGAAATACTTAACATTGATTCAATTGTAAATACTTGTCAATATAATATCACAGGAGGATTAGAAGATATGATAAAATAATACAATATCTTTTAGAAGCAAACCTGATTAGGCAAATAATATTTCCATATAACTCTCCATTGGGCCAAGAGAGAAAGCCTTGGACGAATAGAGATTTATTGTTGATGTTAGGAATTTAAATGGAAAATGTCACTAAAATTACAGGGTGGCTTCACAGTAAAAAATAATTAACACATGAGATTTTAAACAGCCCCCCAAAATGCATGTTAATAATTTAATGTAGAGTTTGCATTACTAGTAGCATAGGAAAATCTTCCCCACTTGGCCTTAACAAAAATAGCGGCCTTTAATACAATTACTAGGTTAGCACAAAGGTATAAAAATAGTATGGTAATAGCAAACAATCTATATAGACAGAATTTAAATCAGACTTTAAAGGAAGAAATAATCGTAGAGTATTTTATTGTTAATATCATCAAGTGGGGAAATAAGAAATAGTTAAAAAAATAAGCTTATACTTACCAGCCTACAAAATAGAGGATAATGTATAGTACAAATATTGGTAAAACTGACACAAAATATAATTACCTTCTTAAGATCGAGCCTTAGGAATTTAATTTATAACTGCATAGATAGTGAGAGAACTTGGGAGAGTCATTTAATTCCAGAGGTAATGTGTTTCCATTTCAAGGCAAAATGAGGGCAAGACCTAGAAGACATCACTAGATCTTAAGAACTGCATATGCTGAGGTTTTTTTTCCTCTTTCTGACGTGCGTTTACGTTCCCAAATATTAGAGTGAGAATCCACGATCCTTTCCATTCTATCTTTTCAACCTTTCCAAAAGCAAAAGTTTTGCTTTCTCCTTTTGGGAAGGGAGTGGGAGGCAGCTCTCTTTTTCTCCTGTAAATAAGCAGAGAAAATTCATTTTCTTCTGTTCAATTCCCATATTGCAGACTTTGATTAAGATATTTTACTTGGTTTTCATTAAGTCATCCAGTGATAAGAATAGGGATATAGGACAACACATTTTTATTATTTGTTTTTATAATCGAATAAAAATAGAATCTGTCTCTGATACATGCAGAGTACCCTATGTGTATATTCAAGCTAAAATAAAGACGAATATTAAAAATGTAACAAGGACTCTTACCTCATTCCAAATGAAGATAAAATTGTTTGCGTATAGTGAGCATGTCCTCAGAAGTAGGAAGGTACTATCTAGCATATAATAATTATTACAAATCCACTTCAAAGAATTAATAAGTCGGAGGTCAGGGTTTGATGAAAGTGGAGGTCTCCAATCAGATCTAGGAATTTATTTGAAAGCTATGGTAATTCAGATTTGGGCAGAAATAATATCAGGTAGAAGTTACATGT
This sequence comes from Cacajao melanocephalus, assembly GCA_963573385.1. Classification (NCBI taxonomy): domain Eukaryota; kingdom Metazoa; phylum Chordata; class Mammalia; order Primates; family Pitheciidae; genus Cacajao; species Cacajao melanocephalus. The sequence continues at coordinate 120,757 of CAUYLG010041518.1, read as the reverse complement.
ACCCTCTAACTGCAAAGAAAAACATAGAAAAGTGTGATAAACTACTAAAAACAGATATAAACAAAAAAATAGCTTCCAAATAATTAATGGAAAATTGACATAAGAACTGTGAGATTTCAAGTGAATAAGAAAATATAAAAAAGATAAATTTACCTTCTATAATTATTCAAGTGATTATTTTTATAATATAAATATTCAAGTGAATAAGAATATGTAAAGAAATATAAATTTACCTCTATAATATTATTCTCCTCTTTTCTCCTATAAAAGAAGCACCTTAAAAATTAGGAAAAGTAGGCCTAATTCTAAATATATTTATAAACTGTGGAATAAAAGACAAAAATTATATGTGATATCTGTGGAGCTAACAGCCAGAGAAGTCCCTGAATAAGCTGAGTAGCAGTAGAAAAATGTAGTTCCTATAAGAAAATATTCTACGCAGATCATGCCAGGGAAAATACAGTATTAATGCTAAAGCCATTCTACTCTGTCATAAGAACACTTTATGAAAATATTTGATTAATGCATCTAATTATGAAGCTCATCATTTACGCTTTGCTCAACACTACCATGATATTCCTCTACTCTTTTATGTATTTTGAGGCCAAGAATATTTATGATACTTGTTACAACTCTTAAAATAATGACTATGTAAATTAGGAAAAATCTCAATAAAAATAGACGACAGTTTTAGAAAACTTTGGTATATGTTAGAAGCAAACTATTACTTTATGAAACCTGAGAATAGCACTATAGATTTTGAGGAGACATGTTAGATATTACACTCTGAAGAAAATATGTAAATTTGGTATAGCCTAGATGTATAGTTCACTAATGAAAAACTAGAAAAAGGTGAGATTATCTGACTGTACTTCACTCATCAGGTATAAACTTGCAAATTTATTTAACAAATATAACAAAACCAAACTTAAGCTGGTCAGTTTTAGGGGATTCAGCATCAAGAAGGGGCAGAATACTTAATTCATCAAGAAAATGGCTATAATATTATAACTCTCAAAAATATGGGCAATCTAAACTAAACTGATACTTGATCTAAAATTATCCAAATTACATAACCTGCCCATGTAAAAACATTTTTTAAAAAATCAGAAATACTTTGAATATAATGACATCCTTCCAGACTCTGCACAACATATGACTTATAGGTACACTTTTTAAGAAGCACTGGTGTAATTACTGTACAAGGTACATCCCTGTGTCCACGGAAATCCAGGAAATGCAGCTATTATGAAAATTATGTAGATAATACATATAAAACACAAATGTATTACTCCTAAATTATTAAGAAAAGCATACTAAACGTTTAAATAGTGATCAAGAAATGGAATCATAATGTGGACATGGAGAATCAAGAAAATACAGAGGAAACTTCCCAGAAATGGGTTGTGAAGCTCATGATTTGTATATGAATCTGAAAAGAAATTATTATTTTCTCCATCCAAATAAACTTGTATTGAAAGTGTTTTCATTCTACCTTTCCAAATTGTAAAGATGTTTTTAAGAAATAGTATAAACGTATTTCTATAAAGCTTGTGTTTGAACATGCTGTGTTGAGAAAAGTTCTAAAAAATTAAAAACAAGGTTTTACCTTAAAAATAAGTAATATAAATAAGATGATTGCTTTGGAAAGAAATATTGGAATAGCACCGAACATTGATAAAGGTTTATGTTTGACTCCTGACTGCTGAAAGTGCAAGGCCCATCCAATCAAACTGTCTTTGATCATCACTTATGGAGCATTCCTGTATCCTTCATGAAGAATACTGAAAAAAGTTTTCAGACTGAGGCAACACATAATTAGAATACTTCAACTTCTTGTGCAGGTCATAGGTCACAGGAAGAATATCTTGCTAACAGAGGTCACACTTCTTCACATAGCAATGGCTCAAGCAGTGACAGACTGTTTCTGACAAGATAGCAGACCCCTATAGCATTTTTCTCTTTCTACTAGCTCAAATCCTCTTTAGCTGGTTGAAGGAAAATAAATGTCGATATTGTACTCATTAAGTGTGTGTATGTGTGTGGGATTGATCATTTTTCTTGGCCTTAAGATCTTATCATTTAGAATCCCAAACCAGAGAGTACTATTTTTAACTGTGAGTCATTTTAAGAACCCAGTAATTCTTCCAGCTGTGTACCCAATATAAATACATATTCACTAACATGTATGCTAGTAGCAGCAATTTTCTTAATAGCTGAAGATTGGGTACAATTAAAATACCCATCACTGGGAGAGTGAATTGTTACAGTGTGGTATATTTTAGATCAGGGAATACTAGAGAACAATGCAAAGAATTGAACATGTTTTAGTGACTGATGTGGTTTGGCTCTGAGCCCCCAGCCCAATCTCAACTTGAATTGTAACCCCCATGCATTGGAGGAGGGGCCTGGTGCGAGGTGACTGAACTGGGGACAGACTTTCCCCTTGCTGTTCTTGTGATAGTGAGTGAGTTTTATGGAGATTTGATTGTTTCTAATGTGTGTGGTACTCCTCATTTTTTTTTTCTTTCTCTTACCACCATGAGAAGATAAGCTTTGCTTCCCCTTCGCTTTCCACAATGATCTTAAGTTTCCTGAGGCCTCCTGGTGATACTTTCTGTTAAGTTTGGAGAACTGTGAGTCAATTAAACTTATTTTCTTTAGACTTTACCCAGTCTCAGGTACTTCTTTATCTCTGTGTGAAAACAGACTAATACAGGGGCTAAAACTCACAAATGTAGTGTTGACTTAGAGAAGCCCAACACAAGTGTATATCATGTATGGTTTTCTATATAAAAACTTCAAAAATAAGGAAAAATAATTTATAGCATTACACGTCAAAATAGTAGTTACTCTTGGAGTGGTGAGTGAGTAGAAGGGAGCATGATGAATTTCTAGCTGGGTTCTGTTTGTTAATCTTCACGTGAGTTAAAATTGTTTCCATTTTGTAAAAGAAATGTAAATTTTCATGAAGACTAAATGTGCACTTACATATGTACATAAAAACACATAGCTTTTACTCAAATAAATACTGATACATACCATTAAAGCAATTGTGCCTTTTGCTATTTCAATTGACATTTACCAAAGAGAGATATAGTTTAACATAGAGATATATATTACTTCCAGTTTAATTTTATTAATTTAAAATTGTCAAATAACCAATCTGTGAAAAATCAAATGATTTTTATGTAGGGAAATTTAGCCCATTTTGTTTTCACCTATTTTGATGTTTATTATTTACTTAATTCATTTGTTTATGACAGGACTGCAAATTCTATTAAGAAAATGGCTGTGTCTTTTTAAAATCAAAGTAATAAAATCCCTGGCACACAGTAAACATTCAAAATATTCATTAACTTCTATCCTGATGTGCAGCTTCTTGTTGTGAAAAGATTAATGAAAGATAATTTCATTCAGGACTGAACTGGGAGTATCACTTGAGCCTGGAGATCTAAGCTGCAGTGAGCTACAACTGTGTCACTGCACTGCAGCCTGGGTGACAGAGTGAGACAATGTCAAAAAAATAAAATAACTTCATGAATGTGTAGCAATTAAATAAGCATTGAAGATCAAGGATAAATGTCTAATTTGGGAAATAAAAATAGGTTTCATGTAGGAAATAATACTGGAGCTAGAGTCAGAGGCATCAACATTTGAATTTATATTTTCAATAATTGTATAAATGTCAAATTAACACTTAATTTTTCTGTGCCTCTGTTTTCTAATCAAGATCCTAATTTAGTTCCTAGCTTCTTTTAATGACAATAAAGTCTTATTTTTAAAGAAAAATCAGACCAGAAATTAGATACCTAAAGTAACTATTTTCCAAGTTAGGTTTTGTTAAAGGTCATGTTTCACTTTCATAATATAAAAATATAACATTTCCACTATTAAGCATATGTTTAGAATTAATGTTACAGCTCAATGTTTTTTTTTCTATTCTATCTGCCTGATTCTAATTTTTTGCTATGATCATTTCCTCCCAATAAGATGCTAAAAACCTGTCTCTGCCACCTATTTTAATCCTAGGATATGATCTTCTAAATAATTTCCATTGGTTATCTTCTCAAACACTAATTCAAAATTATATTTAAGCAAAATATTGTTTACTTTATTTATAAATTATTTTAATGAAATAGTACTTAAAATATATTTTATATAACAGCACCTCTTACTTTTAAATCTCACTTTTCAATTGCATATTTTTCTACATATAAGCCTATTTATTTTCTAGAGTTAGGGTGACTAAAGAGACCCAACAAGAAATAATTCTAAGAATCCATCTTTATTTCCCAGTCAAGACTCATTCTTCCATTCTATTCAGAATCTCAGTGTTCATTATCTGGAAACCCCATATTTGCTATTACATACATTTTTGATGGGCTGTCTAGGTGACCATTAAAAGGAATCAACAACAAATATTTACTCCTAGTCACAACACAGATTTTAGCTGTTTTCAAATTTTATAGCTCATAACAGCTTGGTCTGTTGGCTTTTTATAGCCTTACTTTCAAAAGGAAAGGCATCTAGACCCAAGGTAGATAAAACAAATTCTGAAAGGCAGACAAAAAAAAAAAAATTAAGGCCTATCAACAGACTTAGAAATGTACTTTGAAATAAATGGCAGAAACTACTTATGAAAACAAATATCTACATATCTATATACAATTCTAATTTATCTGAGAGAAATAATTAAAAATAAGAATGAAAAGTCATATATATATATATATATATATATGCAGATATATACCTATATAAATGGTAGATAGGAGCAGTATCTGCAAATTGAAATAATAATTTTTTACTTCCATTGTTTTACATATCTAATCAATACTTCCAAATGCTTCTTACCTATTATTTTTCTAAAGTTTATGGGAGGGATTGTTCAAGTTCTGTAGCAGGTTCATTTTATCTGCCACTTCAGACCTGTTTCATCACATCAGACCAAGGGGCCTAAACTGTTTGTCTATTTTATTGGACCCAGCTGCTCTCACACAGACTTACATCACTTCTGACGTCCCAGAACCCCACTGCACTGACTTTATCTCCTTATACTGCGGATTTTCTTAGCTGTAACTGAAGGCAAGGGAAAGGCTATGGTTTAACATGAATCACACATTCTGCAACTCCAGCAACCCAGTTCTGATTCAATTGGGTCCACTAAGGTTGCAGCTTCCTCAGCAATTACATGACACCACTGAATACTACAACATCAGCACAGAGGAAATACTATTTCGTGGAGTAGACTCGGCCATAAGGTTACAGGATATTGGAAAGAGCTATCCTATGTAGGATTCACATTTTTCTCTTTGATGGACCTTTTTTCTCTGTAAGAAAAAGTGTTTACTTACAGCCTCTACAGAGATATCTCATGTATTTGAGTAACCAGAGAAAATCTTTGGCAAACTGTGCAAGATACTTCCCTGAATTTATTTTCGCTCCGTTTCTTCCTCACTTCCTTGTTTCTTGTATACAAGATTCCCCTAAATTGAAGTATCATGCATTAACAGTATTCTCATGTAAGCTTTAGCTCCAGGCTTTATTTCTAGCTTTACCAGAAAGGGGGAAAAATCTACTAGCTAGTTGAAAAATGCACAGAAAAAAATTTATTAGCTAGTTGAAATTTTTAAAAATGCACACAAGAATATCTGCTCCTGACAAAGTGAAGTAATATGGACTACATTTACAATCCTGACTGAAACAACAAAAAATATAGGAGCAAATATATAAAATAAAGGTTTTCAGACATTGTCCTTTAGGCGATGCAAAATAATGATTTTTGAAAAGGGGGAAACAACAATTTACAATAATGTATACGTTATATCAAATATTTAATAAATAAATAAAAAGACACATATATATTTCAACAATAAAAGAGGCATGAGCATCATTAAACTTACATTGAAGATACCATGGGCTTAATTCTAACTCACAAAGATATTACAAATAAGGAAGAAGATTATGGACTAGGATCTATCATGAACACAGAAAAATTTTATCAAAATATTTAAAACATTAATTTTACGATATATAAAAATCATAATAGACCACAACAGAAAGAAATTTCTTCCAAGAACATAAAAATGGTTTTAAATTAAAAAGTAAATCTATTTAATTACCAGATTCACAGAATAAAGATGAAAAGCTATATAATCACTAATAGATAAAACAAAATCATTTGAAAACAGTCAACATCAGTTTAGGTTAAAATATTCAGAAAACTAAGTATAGAAGAAAATGTACTAAAACTATTGGAAACAATTAAAATGTTATTTGGAACTTATACAAATAACATTATATTTAATAATAAAATAATAAATATTTCCCTCCTAATCTCAAGAACAGAGAAAGATGTCTGCTTTCACCATTTCTATTCAACGTTTTACTGAAGGTCCTAGCCTTTACAGCAGTGGACTCTTTGCAGATGACATAATTGCTTTCATAGAAAATCTTAAGTGACCTAAAGAAGAGCTACTCTAAATGAATAATAAGTAAATATAGCAAGGTTGTAGATTAGGTAAATTCTATAGTAGTATGAACAATTTGAAAATAAAAATGTCTTTCACAGTAGCTCCAGAAAATATGTTCAGAAATAAATTGGAGTAAAACTACTATGCTAAATGATACAAAGTCCTGCTAAGAGAAATTAAGTGGTTACTGAGAATTTTTTCATATTTAGGGATTGGAAGATTTAACTTTTTAGAATGCCATTTCTCCAAAATTGATCAGTAAGAAGTCTGAGGCATTATAACACAAGATTTGTTTTAAGAAATTGATATTCCCCCTTTAAAATATAGAAATACAGATGACTTAGAAAGTTCAAATCCAGCTTTATAAAGAAGAACAAATTTGAAGGACTTGCACTACCAGACATCAAGAATTATTATACATTTAGCATAATGAGTGTGTTTCTTGCAAAAGATTTGTTGATCTTTTGCAAGTAACACACTCATTGGAAGAAAAATACTAAAAATAGACCTATATCATATAACCATTTTATTTTCAATAAAGAAAACAAAACAATTTAAATGGAAAAGGAAAGGTCTTTTAAAAATTGTTCTTGAATTACTGTAATCCGTATGTATAAAATTGAAAACATGTTTAATTATAAAATTATTTCACATACAGTTGTTAGTAAAAAAAATATTGAGAGATTCTGTGCACACTTTAACCAGTTTTTTTCCATTTGTAACATCTTATACAACTATAGTACAATATAACAATTAATATATTGGCATTGATACAGTCAAAATACAAAACTTTCACATCACCACAGGGTTTTCTTATGCTGCCCTTATGGCCACACTTCCAAACCCTTCATCCCCAACTCCCATCTCCAGTCCAGCCACCATTCTATTATGTTATTATGGCATTGCTGTCTTAATTTGCAATCCCAGAAGAAAAATGATATCTTCTTTGATGAGACGTCTGTTCAGACATTTTGCCCATTTTAAAATTGGACTGTTTGTTTTCTCATGGTTGAGTTTTGAGGTCTTTGTACGTTTTTGATGCCAGGCCTTTATCTTATACATGCTTTGCAAAGATTTTCTTTTAGTCTATGGCTCGTCCTTTCAATCTTTTAATAGTGTCTTTTGCAGAACAACTTTTTAAACATTTTAGTGAAGCCTAACATCAATTCTTTTTTCCATGAATTGTGTTTCTGGTGTTATATCTAAAAAGTTATCACCAATCATAATGTCACCTAGATTTACTCCTATGTCATCTTTCAGAGGTTTTTACGGTTTTATTTTATATTTAGGTCTATGGTGTATTTGAATTCATTTTTATGAGGTATATTTTAGAGTACATAGATAAGCATTTTTTCAGTTTAGCGTCTCATTTAGAATCAGTTTATCAATATCTATACTGCAACTGACTAGAATTTTGAGATGGCATTGAATCAATGGATTATGTCTGAAAGAATCAACATCATAATCATAATTAGTGTTCCAATATATGGACCCAGCATATTTCTCCAGTTGCTTTGGTCTAGTCTCTTTTGACTCTGCTGCCTGGCTCCTCTGGTGTCTCTCAATGAGGGAAGGACATGCGAGAGGGGGTGGTTAGGAAAGACAGGAGGCTCAGATCTCGCAGGAAAAGAGGGTACTTCCTATGGTTGCTTGTTGGTAATAAGGTTCTGATCTTCCTTGACGGTGATACAAGACTGCTTGTTGTTAGATGACTTTCACTGGGTCAGAAGAAAGAACGATGTTATCTTTACTGCCTGCTCTTCCTAGACTGGGGACTGGGAAATGCTAGACCTAGACTTCCTCTTCTGTTTGTGGAGAGACATACAACATGCTGCTACTCTGTTGTTTCTTCAGCCTTGGTATCTCAAACCAGTTTACCTTTCCCTTACCACCTTGCAGAGTTCTTTCAGTTGCTTCTTGCATTATTCACAGGTTTTATTGTTGTACTTAATGGGAAGGAAAAGGGAGAAATGAATCCCTGACATCTTAGCTGGACCTGAAGTCAGCACTTTAATTTTTGGCAAAAAGTCTGGTAGTTTCTTATAACATTAGCATACCTCTTCCTGATAATTTCACATCCTGACATTTACTCCGGAGAATAAAAGTTTTAAAAAATGTGAAAAAACAAAGCTGATTTATTCATAATTGCTTCATTCCAAATCAGAAACAGCAGCAAGTCATTCAATGTGGAAATAGATTTTTAAAAATCTGCTGCATATTCAGTCAATAGAATACTATTAAGCAATAAGAAAGAATAAAATACTTATTTAGGTAGCAACAATGTTAATTTCAAAAATATTATGTTGAGTGAAAAATCATTATATAGAATAACACATAATGTTTACCAAAATGTTTACTTCTATTTTTCTGAGTGTCTGGGAAAAGCAAAATTGATTTATGGTAGAGAAAATTCAAAGGAATCATCATTATTCTTGGGGTGGTGAGAATGTTTATTGACTTTGAAGGAGCAAGAGGGAAATTTCTCAGGTAATGATAACATTTTACATTTTGTTAAGTGTTTGGATTTCACAGGTGTATGGTTTGGCCAAAATATCTGAGACATCTAAAATTAAAATTTGTGCATTCAGTTGTATATAAATTTTACCTAAACAGTTTACAAATATTAAACTTTAGTTGATAATACAAATATTTGGAAGAAAGGATATGGGTATCAACAGCTTAATCAGAAATGCACAATAAGGTGTTACTGACTGATGATTATAGCAATGGAAAGGTGGAAAGATATAGAATACATATAAATATTTAATTGTCAAATATAAAAAATGACTTTCTTCTGGAATTATTTTCTATTAAGAAATGTATAGGCAAATAAGATAATTCTTTTTGCTTATAAAATATTTTATTGGAACTACTCATCCAGATGAATACTAAGGGGATCTTTCATAATTCTTAAAGTATCTTTATCTTAAGATAAAGTTTAGTATCAATACAAAACTCTCAAAATTTCTTCAAACTTCTTCATGCTTATTAAATTTTAATAATAAAATACTGAAAGAATGACAGAATGCTTGCTTCTCTTTCATATGTACTAAAAATTTCTAATGTCTTTCTTCGGGATATTCAGCTCTTTGTTCTAAGAATCTGTTTCACTCTGTGTTTCTCTTTCATGATAGATAGCTACTATTTTTTTTAGGGCAGAGAAAATTATCTTTGTTAAGTATGATATCCACATAAACATCTGCACCAATGAGGATGAAGTACCATGCATGATATATTCTACCTTGTACTATTAAACATTTTTTTTCTGATTGCATCTTCCCAGATGTTGGTAGTTTATCTTACTCAGAGGGGTAAACTTTTAACCAGCATTTTCTGAATACAATCTTTAACTCAAGGTATTCATATTATACAACAAATTTTAGCATAGGGGATGATTGCTGGGATGAATTAGGGACAATAGAGAGGTTATCACATTACATCATGGAACAAACCCTATCAGGCATGCAAACTCTGTACTTGGGTAACATTGCAGCAGATTACAGAGCTGTACTCAAAACTGAAACTTTTAACATGTATTTAATATTAATAATTATAACTAATGCAAACAGAATGGCAAAGTAATTGAAACTAAAAAAAAAATCACACTACTACCTCTGGCAAGACATCACAAAATTGTCTACAGTTTATTCAATGGAAATTATTCAAATTCTTATAACTCAGTGGCAATATGATCTTAGAAAATACATTGTTATATCTTTTCTTTTCTTTGGTTACAAAACAGCTTTCACTGACAAATAAAAATTTGGGAGTTTGTTTTCTCCCTAGGTCAAGTTCTGCATTATGAAATTTTCTATTAACATATTGATGGATATTAAGAAAATGTACTACTTTTATTACAATCTTAAAATGTTGGGATTATATTTCCATAAGTTTTGGTAACTTTTCAACAGGTAGGAGTCTTGGCGCCTGAAAAATAAATAGCATCACCCAGATGTAGCTCTATCAACTATTAGATTATTCTGTAGCAATATATTTTTTTCTAAAAATTTTGAGCAGATAATTGGAAATAAAATCAAGCATTAAGAGAATAACAGTTTTTATTTCAAAGCTATTTGCTACCCTTCTGTCTTCTACCCTCTGCATTTTACATACTTATAAATATGAAATTAAAGCATTTTCTTTGATTAAAACCATATTCTCTTTTACAAGCAATATTTTAGAGTTTTATGAGAGTAATTAAAATTTAGAAGCTTGATGATACCCAAATCTAAACAGTTTTGAAAAATATAAATGATGTACTTAATATGTGTAATTACTAATTTCTATTTCTTGTTCTAAAACTGGTTATTAAACAATCATGCAGAAATAAAATATGATTGATGTCTTTTAGAATGAGTTATTTTTCTCAAGCAATTTAAAAATATGGTTATAGTTATAGACCAACATGTAAGCAATTATGTGATTTATGAATCTACTGAGAATTCTTTAGCTTCAATTCATTTATATGTTGATGAAGCTTACTAAAGTTTTGGAACAATCAAACTGATAGTTATATTACTTAAAGGAAACAACTCATTACTAAACAGACTTTATGGTATCATTAATTATTAATCACTTGTAGGGACAACTAAATATTTTTAATCACTAAAAATATAACCAAAGCTATTATGTTATTTTAGATAGCATATGGAAGTGTTCTCTCCAAGGATTCGTTTCCAAAATACTGCCATCTTGTGGTACTCTTCACAGAACCTCTATGAGTCATTTATGACATGGTCTTTGGGTAAAAACAAGAATAGCGCTCTAATTAGATAATAGACCCAAGTGAATACTATGGAAACCTAGAGAGTGAGAATAATGTTTAACTTAAGAATTATGAATGATACCCTTAGTATTCCATCTGGATGAGGAGTTCCAATAGAATATTTTATAAGCAAAAATAGATTATCTTATTTGCCTATACATTTATTAATAGAAAATAATTCAAGAAGAAAGTCAATCAATACTCACTAATTTTCTCTCTGGAGAGAAAACACTCCATTTTGACTCAATCCAATTCATTTAAGTACAGCTACTCACTGAGTATTTTTAATAGAAGGTTTACACATTATTTGGCAAACAAACATAGGGCTTTGACTACTCTTTGATTTCCTTTGGTGTCTTTATGAGCAGGGTCTCATTTGCATTATAACTTGAGTTATCAAGTTCCAGAGACGTGACTTATTTTTACACAGTTGAGTTGTTTGGTGCTCAGGGTCATCTAAATTATCCTAACTCTTCAGTGAGAGAATATAGACCTGCAACAGATATAGAAATACACCTCTTAGCTTATAGTCTATTTTTTTCACTGAAATGTAATTATTTAGTTTAATTGTTTACTTATTCACTAGTTTGACCCCTAATTTAGTGCAACTGTTTCCAAAAGCAAAATTTACCACCAATAAAGATAGAAAAAGGATATTTGATATGATTTGAAGACCACTTCAAAAAAATTTTAAAGTTATTAGCAAAACTACAATTTTCATTTGGATCTATAATCTCTAGTGTATTAATTCATTGATTCAAATGATCAATCATGCTATTTTATGATTTTATTTTTAGGGATTCATTTGTTACACAAACATTAAATAAAGATAATGAAGCTATTATAAAACCTTAGCTTAGGGAAAGAGTAGTTTCATGGTCCTTTGCACTGAAAGGTTGCCTAGATCTCTAGTAATGCACCAAAAGCATTTGAAAAATTGTGAACATAAGAACAATGTCTGCAAACACTTTCAAGATTAGCTTAGGCATCCTCTGGTAACTGAAGCAGAAGGAAACATTTTCAAAGTGAGCCAGAGCAAAATGCCCTCAAGCTTTGAGTACTGAAGCAGTTTTCGCACGATTAAAGAAAAACTCCTTATGAGGCAACTTTGCCCTTGCTCTCAAAACACTTATTTTCTGCAGTGGAAATTAACGTGAGTACTATCAATGAACTCAACCTTGTAATAAGCTTTGCTTATATCTTTGGCAAATGTTTTGTGTTTCTCTGCATCCTGGTCCAAAAATTTCAAGTGCTTTTACTTTCCATGATGAGATACTAACTATAGAGAAACTTCAGTGTTTTCCTTCAGGACTAAATCCCTCACATTCTGACAATCAAGAATATTACTGCCCTTCCTCTTTAAGTCAAACACTCAATTTTCAAAGTAATCAATTTTAATAAGAGTAAAAAGCATAATGGTTTTGAATAAGTACCAGTGCTGATATGGCAAGATTAAAATAATCTATTTTATTTTAATTTATGAGTGATATCTCCATAAATGTTCATCATTGTTAATAATTTAGTTCAAGATACCATTTCAATATAATCCACAATGTGAAAGAAAAACAATTTTTATACATTAAAAACTCCAGCATGATTAGAGATGCCAAAATGAAAAGAATAATGGCAAATATTCCACCTAAAAGCATACTTTTCAAACAGATAGTGCAACTGATATTCACATGACATTAAATATATAACTCATACACATGGTGTTACATACAAGGTAAAAAGACACCTTATTATAGTGCTACGCAATACAAAGGCTCATTGCACCTAAAAACTTTCTATACTAATTATATTAACATAACAAATTACAGATTGACTTAAATGCCGACTACTTCCAGTGAGTATGAAGCAATTTAAATCTCTCAGTGCAATTCTTTTTGAAATATATGTACATATTTACTATTCGATATTTGAACACGTTGCCATAACTTCTTAAAAATATGTATTTATATACATAAACAAACATGTTTTCTAGAAGTACTTCTGATTATAAAACTAAGAAGATATTTAAAACCATATAAATCTGACTGAATCTTAAACAGAAACTGAAGTGTTCTCTTAAATTATTAGATTGCATTTATTATTTTTTCAGACAGGATGAAAAAGTTTTACTGAATTCTATCCTTGTTACTTGTTTGTGACAAGTTGTGTTTATTCCTGATTTGCTTAAATATTGAGCTTGTCTTTCTTTGTTGAGGGATTTCTAGATTTTAGCTTATATATCTTTTCATCCTTTTCTTTATCCCAATGTTTGCCAAAAACAGCATTATTCAATTTTTGCATTTTTCCTTAACTAAAACCTTTTTTATATTGCTTAGTTTTAGCATTTTTGTCTTTTAATATCATTCAAATGGCAAACACTATGTTGCTTCAAATAAGAAATATTTTATCATGTAAACTGTTTGCTATATATTATTAATATAGTACATATTTAACATTATTAATGACAAGTTCCTGGTTTGATAATGTTTTCCCATAAGCAAGGAGGGAGCTTGTGCATTTTCTGCTTAATTATAAAAAATGGCTTTTAATTATATTGATAATTATTAATATGATTTAAATGTTAACATAAATGTTATGTGTTGTATAGCATCGATGATGTTGAATGGACATACATTCACTTAATCATTAATCTAAAACAACTACCAGTGAATATTAATCATTATACAGTGTATAAACAATAGCTAAGATAATTAGACATATGATAGAATTAAGTTTCTTTTTTCTAATACCCTTTATGGCATTATATAACTTAGTGGCAAATCTAACAAACTAACAAACTAAGTTAAATTTTTCAAGATTTAATCAAACTGGATATAATTATTATTGTTACATTTCTGTTATTCTAGCTAACTTAGATTTTCTTCTCTTCATTTTTTTTAATCAGTCTGGAAAATGGCTCAGATATATTAACATTACAATCCTTCTGCAAATTAATTTATATGGCATGTTTTTACCTTTATCTTCCCAGTAGGAATGAAAGAATGATGTGCGCGCGCGCGCACGTGTGTGTGTGTGTGTGTGTGTGTGTGTGCTGAGTTTATGTTTATAAGGTATCTGGATGAGTTAAAATTAATCATCAGCATTTTCTTTTAATGAGGTTCTATAAAAATCAAAATATAGGAACCAATATATGACATAATTTGCACTGGAGAAAATGAAATCAATAATGTTGAAGTCAAAACTGAGAAAATGTCATAGAATAACAAGTCAAACAAGAAAAAAGATTACAAGAAATCTAAAACATCTGTGTAGTAAATATGGTAAGTAATTATAACTTTATAGAATAAATATCTTTAATTTTTACCACTTCAAACAAATTTTTCTGAGTATATATTTCCTGTTTCTTGATGACATCTTGGGCTTATTCTTAAGTTGTCTATTCATGTACACTAACAAGAATGATATCCTTCTAGGAATCAAAACCCACTTTGTAATTTAAAAAGTTCACTGCAGTCTCAACCATCAGTTTGATCACATATCCAACTCAATGCTTTGTCCCTCACTTTATCAGAGAGACTTGATTTGTTGCCAGATATACCACCACTAGGAAGGAGAATCAATTTCTCCTTTTGTTCTTTATTTTTCTCTCCTCTTCTCCTAGCTTACACATTATTTTTCTCTTTTTTTATTTGCCAGAGAAAAAGAAAGGTAAAAGGAGATATAAAAACGGAATCACATGTTTTGCTTTTGGATATGCATTCTAGTTTTAGCTCTCATGTGGAACATGGGTGTACTTTCTTCCAGAGGCTCTGTAGGAGCTCACCCATTGAAGCGTGCCCTGATATGGACAATCCTTTCTGGTTGAGACTGCTTACTAAGCACAACCTCTAGATCTTGCCCTCTACAGTATCTCTCACAACCTCTAGCTGTGGAGGACCCTTTGCCTGGTGATAAGCCTTTTGACATGGCGCCCTGGTAAGAGGGCACAAGTGCAGCTACTTTCTTTGACATACACACAATCCTTAGTCCAGTCATATATTCTTGCCATTCCAAAAGAGGGAAAAGTGGCTTCATCTTTGGCCCCCTCCGCCCAGAGTATTACACAGTCTCCCAGAATATGTTAGGCTCTTTCAAGAATGTACACACCACACATGTTCCCATGGCAGCCCTGCAGTGGCCTTATGAACCACAGACAGATGCTTCAAATTTTGTGGGCATCCTCAAAATCCATTACAATTTTTGTGCACTCCTCATGAGTTGGCTTAGGAAGGAAAGACCAATTTCTTTATTCAAGGCAAGGATATGGGAAGAAAAGAAGAAAGAATAAAATAAAGGAAGAAAGAAAGCAAGAAGGCTCCCAAACTTAGTAAATATTCCTATTTAGTATATAAAATTGAATCTAATTAATGAGAAAAAATGTTTTGAGGGTTTAATAATACCTAGTACTAATTGTCTAGGACAGTATTTTAAACTTTATGTTGGTACCCCACATCTAAATGATATTTGCCAGTTTATAAAGTACAATCACATTCATGAACTCCTGTAGGCTTCACAAAACAATTTTAATACATTGATAGAGACGACATTTTTAAATCCAGTTTTACAAGGTAGAAAAATGAGTATCAGGGAACACTGATTTGAAATGGCTAAAAAGCTATTACGTCAGAAGGCAGCTCTTCTTCAATTTTGTTTATTTGTTTTTGTCCCTTCCAACTTTTATTTTTGTTTTTATTTTATTTTTTTTTAGATGGAGTTTTGCTCT
Organism: Cacajao melanocephalus; assembly: GCA_963573385.1. NCBI lineage: Eukaryota > Metazoa > Chordata > Mammalia > Primates > Pitheciidae > Cacajao > Cacajao melanocephalus. Next base: position 104,805 of record CAUYLG010041518.1, on the reverse strand, counting down.
TGTTGCCCAGGCTGGAGTGAATAGAGTGATCTCAGTTACTGCAACCTCCACCTCCCAGGTTCAAGCGATTCTCCTGCCCCAGCCTCTGAGTAGCTGGGATTACAGGCATGCACCACCATGCCCAGCTAATTTTGTATTTTTAGGAGAGATGGGGTTTCTCTATGTTGGTCAGGCTGGTCTAGAACTCCCAACCTCAGGTGAAACGCCCACATCAGCTTCCCAAAATGCTGGGGTTACAGTCATGAGCCACCACACTTGGCCCCTTCCAACTTTTAAGTTCAGGGCTACATGGGTAATTTTGTTACATGAGTAAATTGTGTGTCACTGGGGTTTGGCGCACAGATTATTTCATCACCTTGGTGAGGAGCATAGTACCCAATAGGCAATTTTTCAATCCTCACGCTCCTCCCACCCTCCAGCCTCAAATAGACCCCCTTGTCTAACGTTCCCAACCTTGAATCCGTATGTATTGGATGTTTCACTCCCACTTATAAATAAGAACATGTGGTATCTTGTTGTCTGCTCCTGTGTTATTTGGCTTAGGATAATGGCCTTCAGCTGCATCCATGTTGCTGCAAATAACATAATTTTGTTTATCCTTATGGTTTCATCACAATCCATGGGGCCTATGTAGCACATTTTTCTTATCTAGTCCACAGTTGATAAGCATCTTGGTTGATACTCTCTCTTCACTGTGACAAATAGTGCTGAAATGAACATACTATGCATGCCTGGGTCTTTATGGTAGAATGATTTAAACCTTTTTGGGTATACACCCATTAATGAGATTGCTGGGTTGAAAGTTAGTTCTGTTTTAAATGTTTTGAGAAATCTCCAAACTACTTTCCACAGTGGCTGAACTAATTTACATTCCCTCCAGCAGTGTATAAGCATTCTATTTCTCTCCACAACCTTGCAAGCATCTGTTATTTTTTTACTGTTTTGACTTTTTAATAATAGCCATTTTGACTGGTGTGATATGGTATCTCATTGTGGTTTTGATTTGCATTTATCTAATGACTGGTGATGTTGAACATTTTTCCTTATTTCTTTTAATATAATTAAATGGAGTGAGATTTAATTATATTAAAAGTAAATGTTATAAATAGCAATTCTACTCTGTGTTTTAAATTCTCAAATAATAGATAAAATGTATTTAGAACAAAGCAGTTCAGTTTTATTGCATATCATAGCTAATGAATATCATCTTAGAGGTATATTATTGTGTGATGTATTTTTAGATATTTCTCAACATGAAGTTTTAACTGTCTGCAAATAGCTAATTTTACTAGGAGGTATATAATTTATTAAATATTAGATAAGTAAATATTTGGAAAAATATCTAGTTTGCAGTAGAGAAAAAATATTAAATGTGTTCTGCTTATTCTGGCCATTTATATGTTTTCTTCCTTCTAAAGTTAAAGAACAGCTCCAGCCAATTAACATATAGATATGTGTTCATTCACAAGAGACGTTTTGTGTGTTTTTATGCTTTTAGAGACATAGTAACTAGTAATCCATAATTCTTGACTTCTGCCCTAGTGGGTTTCTGAATCAGTCACCAGAGTAGGACTCTTACTTTCACCCTTCTTACCACTTACTGCCTTACCAGATGGCCTGGCTGACAGCAACAACCATGATTTTATCTCGTAAACAGCATGATATCTAAGGTGCAACCAAGTAAGATAAGATCCTTAGAACAGATGATATAGGGGTGAGTTTCAGTGAAACTTATAATCATTAAAAAGATAAATTTCTGTTTTTGTATGTTTGCATGTTTGTGTGCATATGTATGTGATATAAAATGCAGCGGAAGTGCATAAAATACAAAAATCAAATTTACATTCTTCCAGGTTTTCCAGAGCAGGCAAGTATCTAAGACAAGCAAGTCATTTAAATTCTTTGGCTTTATCACCCCAGAACTCTGTATTCTTTCAAACCATTCCTTATTTAACTTAAGTCCCAGGGATTAGAAGACTGCCAAAAGCACTATATTTCTGGCTGATGGACCTAGGATAATTCCCCAAAAGTAGAATGCATTTCAAGTTGTGTATTGTAAACATGAAGATATCGAAACTCAATTCACTATAAAGCAAATTGAAATCCAGTGTGTCAGAAGGTAAGCATTGTACTTCCTGCTGTAGCAGTCGGCTGGTTGGAGTGAACACAATTATAATGAGCATATCAGAAACAGTAGATTCTTCCTCTTTTCTATTGGCTGTCAACAGCACCTATTCAACAGAGCCTTCTGTTTTAGTGAAAAGGTTAATCATTTCCATTTACTGAATATTCAAATAAACAAATTATTATCATAAGTCCTCTCTGAAAGTTAAAGAAAGATAAATATAGATATAGTCTTCTCTCAGAACTTATTCTAGGTAATAAGGAGAGAGCAATACATTATTGTGATTTTTTACAATGTCATAGAGAGTTAATATATAAATTTTGTATTTGGGGGAGCTTTAGCTTGCAGTTATTTACTACTGAAGTCACAGGTTAGATCATAGGTAAAGAAGCGTATGTCTAGAAATCTGTTACAATACACTGCTCCTTTGAAGTCTCAGTAAGTACAGAGATTAATCACCAACAAAGCAGCTAAACACACACCAAATCATTTTTTCACTGTTTTAATACTTTTTAATACTTTGTTAGTTATATCTCTCTCGTTGTTAATGACAGTACATTCAATTCACACCAGCTAGGTTAATAACAAGATTCACTTTCGTACTTACCTAAGAAGTATAGACATTATAGTGTTTCAAAGTAGAGCTGATTCTTTGCTCAAACAATACTTTTTTATTTATACTAATTTATGGGGTACATGTGAAATTTTGTTACATCCATATGATGCATACTGATCAAGTCAGGGTATTTAGGGTATCTGTCACCTGAGCACAGTACATTTTTGTTAACTATAATTACATTACTTTGTTATTCATCACTGAATTTATTCCTTCTGTCTAACTGTATGTTTGTATCATTAACACACTTCTCCTCCTCCATCTTTCTCCCCAGTCATCCTTCCCAGTCTCTGTTCTTTACCCTTCTACTCTCTAACTCCATGTGATCAAAGTTTTTAGCTTTCACATATAATTGAGAACATGAAATATATGTCTTTTCATACCTGGCTTATTTCACTTAAGATAATGACCTCTAGTCTCATCCATATTGCTGCAAATGACATGACTGGAATCAGTTTTCCTGATCTCCTAACATCTCTGTTCAATTGATTATATTCTCAGTTTCTACAAGATAGCCTCCATTTTATGTCCCTTAGTGTATCCAGTAAAACAACAAAACTTGGGAAATGTTTTTCGATTCATTTTGATTGGAACAACTTAGGCTAAATGTCCTTCTGAATCTTTCCCTGGAAGAAAGCTAAAGTCACGTTGGCCCAAGTTTTCATTGATAGCCCACCCCTGGAGCCTCTTCCCTTTAACCACATGGACTGAAAGTGGGAGAAAAAGACACATAAATCATCAAATGAACATTAGGTATTTTCATTATAAGAAAGTAGATATTGGGTAGGGAGTTTTTGGTTAGAAATCTGTATGTACAATTGTAATAATAAAAGTAAAGAATTACTTAGAACCCATACTTTTGGCTGACCACATTAACATATATCCTCTTATGTAAAAAAACTGAAACTTCATTACAAAACGATTTATAATGATCGTATCTAGTCATAATGTCCAGCTTCAAATCCAGGCTCTTTGGGTAATATATAACAGATATGTAAATCTTCAATATCTGATAACTTACACTTAAATTATATATTTATTCAACTATAAAATGTCATAACCAAAAGATAAAAAAAGGATAACTTTTAGATAACTTTGAGAAAAGATACTGAAAACCATCACATCATTGTTATTAATTCATAGCACATATATCCTAGACTATAGAAGGGAAGGGACTTTACATGTAGCAATGAACTAAGTGTTTTTTCAGTGCTGTTATTATTATCTTTGTGTGTACTTTATATCATGCATACTCTCCTATTTGTGTTTGCCCATCTTGAACATATTTGAGATAAAAATATAGAAGGGACTGGGCGTAGTGGCTCACACCTGGGATCCTAGCATTTTGGGAGGCTGAAGTGGGTGGATTGCTTGAGCTCAAGAGTTCAAGATCAGGCTGGGCAGCATGGCAAAATCCTGTCTCTACAAATAATACAAAAATTATCTGGGCATGGTGGTACACACCTGTAGTTCCAGCAACTCAGGAGGCTGATGGGGGAGAGTCACTGGAGCCTGAGAGGTGGAGGTTGCAGTGAGCCATGACTGTGTCATTGCATTCCAGCAGGGATGACAGTGTGAGAACTTTAAAAAAATAATAATAATAATTATTTTAAAATGCATATTTTCCATTATACAAAGTGCAATTCTTAGCAGCAGACACCTTACAAGCATTGTTGAGGTGGGCAAATAAAGGATAACCTAAGGATTTTTCAGTATAGATATTTTGCAGCAAGGCAACAAATATGACTTTGTTAAGCATTTGTCAAAAACATAACTTTTAAAAGTTGTTCTTTATAAGTTTCCTAGTCCATTTGTTTTTATTTATATCCAAAGTCTGTTAAGCAACACTGGAGAGCATGCCTACCTATGGCTACTCCTTGGGTCAAATTTGTCTTAAAAGTTCTTTCTCTAATCAATAGGCCTCTGTGCTCTGTTTATCTCCTTAGGTTCAGGTCCTAAGTGGATCTGCTTATCCACTATCTCTTAGAGAATTCAAGAAAATAACTTGACAGGGAAGGCACTAACTGTATTCTTCCCACAAAGTAAAGCAGAGAATTTATGATAGGAAGTGCATTACGTAAGCTCAAAAATCAGCTTTTCATTTCATAATCACATAATTTCCCATGACTTGTCCTTTAATAAAATTAGCTTGGTTGCCAGTATTTGGTCTTTCTCAACCCCATTAGTTTCCAGGTTAGCTGAATTAAAATAATCTTGAGTTAAAGAACATAGGAAGAAATGGCCTCTTCTTATTTTCTCTAGACTTTGAGAAAGGTTATTTTCTTACCTTTGTTCATGCAGAGAAAAAGATTCTGAAGCAAGAATTAAGGTGATAATAATTAACTGTAGAAGTGCAAGTCCAAAACTGTTAAAATGATGAAAAAGAGGGGGAGGCAAAAGAGGGGAAATTATACTCCTTCTCCAAAACTGTCCTCACCCCTTTTTCCTGGGAATTACTTTTTATGCTTCAACAAGATGATTTCAAAAACAAACTTTTTTCTAAGTTCATTTTATAGAGGATTCATTTTTTATGTATATATTTTATTTTATTTGTTATTGTGTATGTATACACAAAGTCTATATTTAGCAAATCAAATTATTTTTCATGGTGATAATGACAAGAAGAAACAGTTCATTTTTAGAAAGAACAGCTTAATAATAACTTAAAAGTTTAAAATATAAAGTCTAGAAGATGGCTTAGAATGGTCATTTATTTCATTATTGATTTGGTTATCATCAATGCTACCCGAAGTGGTCCTTTCTTCACTTTCCCAATGCTTTATGCTACTTTATTTCTTTTAGCTATGCTTCCTCCATTGACAAGGGGAGTTGCAAAAATCTGTGGTTATTTTAATATTTATTTTCCACAGTCTCAAACTAAAATATCTACTCTAAGAAAACCTTTGATTTAGAAATATTAACTGCTGCTTAAAACATTACTCCTGTATTCTGTTCTGTTTCAATATGTTTTTTTCTGACTTGTGAAGAATCTTAGGATTACCCTTTGGATTATTTCAGATTTTTACAAGACTGTTTTAATAGTTCGTTATAGATGATTGTTGATTTTATAGGGGTAGTAACTAGAGGAAAACAAGCTGAAATATTTGATTTGCAGTGTAGAATTAATAGGACTGCATAATAAAGTAGGCCATTTAAAGAAATAAAGAACAAATTATTAATTTAACCATGGGTCATGGTACTTTGTGTAATTTTCTATGATTAATCTAACTTACACACACACACACATACATGCACACACACATACACACTGGTCTGTTTCATTTTCCAAATTCTTAATGCTAAAATATCCAGATTAAATTAATGTAGCTTTGAGTATTTTATATTGCTTAATAATATCCTATAATATCATAATTATTTATTAACAGTTTGAAATATATTAAAAACTGAATGTTTTTATAGATGTTTCAGAGAATGACATTACCTAGTTTGACCAAAATATCATATTTTAGAGGATAATTACAAACCTCTACATTAATACTTGTAAAGAAGATATATGATTTGCTTCTTTAGTTATCTTTTAAAAAATTTCTCAATAGTATTTTCAATCTGTGCAACCTCTATCGTACAAACTATATTTTGCTTTTTATAAAATTGGTGTCCAAAATAAATTTCTGAGTATATTATTACTAGTATAAGGAAAGATAGTAACTGCATGGATTCATACTTATGGAAATCCTTGTATTTTGTTATTTTGTATTATTTTTTTCCTCCAAAGATATTCTTCTTTTATTTGGATCATCATTTGTCTTATTATAACTTCTAGAAACATTAAATGATAACTCTATTAATAGTAGGATTTTTATCTGTATTTTTCTGTTTAATGAGAATACATCAACCATTTTCTCATTTTTTGCTATAATCCCTCTCTACCTCAAGACAACTCTTAGGTGAGCTTTGCATAAGCAATAGGGCTCCCAAAAGCACAAATTACTATTTTGAAGAACCTTATTCAAATAAATTTCCTATTATTCAAATGCAGGGATTTGAAGTAATTCTAAAGATTCTCTCTCAGAAATAGTCCCCACTATTTCTTAGTCTCACTCTCCAAGTGTAGTTTGGCCAATGTTTCCAAAACATTTAACACAACAGATTCTATATCTGACGATGTCAGAACCATAGAGCAATTTGTTTAGAAGCCCAAACCATTTCAGGCCACACAGATCTTTCAGATTACTGTCTGGGAAGGAAAGAACAAAATAAAGGAGGAGAGTGGAGAATATAAACCACTCAAGTGTGGTAATTTATGTGATAGAGAGGAGGATGTTTACAGATTCCCAAGATATTTTTCGAGATGTGTTGAAAGAACATGGTTTGGCTGAGGGGATTGAAGGAATAGTAGTAGAGCAAACGGAATTGTTTATGAGATCACTGAAAGTGGCTGTTCATTTACAAAGCCCAACAACCTAAAGCAAATAATACGAAATCTCAGATGTAATAATAATGAAACCTTTGAATGGAGCAAGAGAAATGTCTGGTTACTAATTTACAGAAATATAAACTTAATCTTTATCAAAATCATCAGAAGTTATTGAAATCATCACTATGAGATACACATAATTCATGGCAAGAAGATTCTATGTGTGAAGGCACCTATTAGAGAAAATGCTGAATTGGTTTTATGCTTAGGAATATTATTTTTGATGTTTAAAAATGACATGATTAGTGGATTTCTATAGAAATCATAAGAGAATTGCAAAAAAGTATTGACAAAATTCTTATATTATTTTATTTCATATATTTGTGAATTTTGCTATTTTTAACCAATGTATGCCAAGCTCCTATTTTTGTTTGCTCTATAATAATAAAAAATATTTTTCTTTCATTATTTAAAAGAAGAGGATGTTTACATGGAGAGAAGTAATATGTTCAAGGTGCTTTTGCACCAGTAACTTTTTCAAGATCGTGGAACAGGTGTACATACCTTGAAAATTTTCTAAGGTTTAAAAGACAATGGGAACAGATAAAACAAAATCAAGTGTGATATAATTTTAATTGAGGAGAGATATTAAATGCAAAACAAATATAATTATTGCACAGTTAAATTTTCTTTCAGTGTTGATTTTTGTATTCCACATAGCGGCAAGGGTAAATCTATTTTTTTTTTTAGGCTTAAACTTACGCAATTTGGTGAACATCTTTGAGTTGAAACAAAAGAAAAAAACAAAAAACAATTTATGTGTTATGGAATTATTTATTTAGAGAAAATTATAATCATAAATTTCAAAAAGCTGATGCAACACAAACATAATAAACACAGAAAAATAAGAAAATATATTATCTGACCTTCTATACAATAATTTTCTACATTTTCTCTATTATTCCTTTATTGTCTTTCAGATAATATTTTATAATAGCATTTCTATAGAGAAAATAGCCTTTTTTGTCTTCCATTGGTTGTCCAAAAGTTGTTTTATTATTGATAACTTTTTAAAATGTCATTCATCTTCTAACTTATTTTATTATGTACTGATTTACTTATTTTTAGAGAGGCATCTCATTCTATCACCCAGGCTGGATTACAGAACAGAAGCCCAATGATAGTTTACTGCAGGATCAACCTCTCCTGGGCTTCAGTGATCCTCCCACTTCAGCCTCCTGAGTAGCTGGGATCACAGTTGGACACCACTATGCCTGATTTTTTTTTTTAGGGTCTTTATTGCCTAGGCTGATCTTGAATTCTTGGCCTCATGCAACCTTTAAACTTGGTATTAATGAACTGGTGACATAAACTTCTGTTTATAATGCAGTAAAAGATTTACTCTGCCACCTTAAATAACTAAAAATAGCATGAAAATATATGAAATAAGAATTTTCAGACACTCAAAATCCGGTAGTAAAATCCTGATAGTCGAAAAGTGCCTGAGGTTACCTCTAGAGTATACCTACTACATTACTTGGAGAGAATGTTTAGCCTCAGCAAAGGAAGTCTCCAGAGTTGTGGAGAGAGTTCAGAATTGGAGAGAACATGGTGGCAAGAAGAGTAGTGAAGAGAAAACATATACACAGAGAACTTGGATTAAGTCTTTTGCTGAATACTAAGCAGCATATACTTGTAAACACAAAACAAAACAAAAAACACCTAAGTTTAAGGCAGGCACTCCAACAAACAGCAGAACAAAATTTCAAAAGCTAAACCTCCTAATACACTCTAAATTATGACATGTATACAGAAGCAACCTGCCATTGTGGTGAGGCCAATTTATAACTAATCTAAATGTCCCTGGGATTTTAAGCATAACAATGGTTAAAAATATACAGGGAAATGATCAAACTGTTTCCAAGTAACTTAAATGTATCACCTAGCATCTAACTATGTAAAGTATACCTAGCATCTAACTATGTAAAGTTTAAAATCTATGATGTTCAATCATGAAACACACAAATAAGCAGAAAATTTCTGCCTAATTGGGATGCAAATCAGCATATAACCCTAGATCTAGAAATAACACAGTAGATAGAATTATTTGACAAGGCAATTATACCAGATATTTAAAAAGAATTCAGTATTAAAGAAGGTATAATAAAGAATTAGAATGTCAAGGAAACATCTAAAAACACAAAAAAATGACATACCAAACATGGAAAAAATATAATGTTAGAGAACATTTAAAAACCCTGGATGGTATTAACAGGAATTTATATATTGCCTACAAATAGAAAGCATTCAAATGAAGCAAGGAAAAAGAGACAGAACAAATTGAACTGTGTTCTATCAATGTACTTCAGGTCAATATTAAGCACTTTTAATGTTTTTGTGATTAGAGTCTCAGAAAGAGAAGTTCAGGGAGTGGGGGCAGTAGAAATCTATAATAAGAAATGACAATTTTTTTTAACTTTTTAAAAATACTTTTAAGTTCATGAGTACAAATGCAGATTTGTTACATAGGTAAACCTGTGTCATGAGGGTGTTCGTTGTACAGATTATTTCAGCACTCAGATATTAAACTTAATACCCCTTAGTTTTCCTGATACTCCCCCTCCCCCTCCTCCCACCCTTCACCCTCCATAGGCCCCAGTGTGTGTTGTTCCTTTCTATGTTTCCAACCATTGTGGAAGATAATGTGGTGACTCTTCAAAGACCTAAAGACAGAAATATCATTCAACTCAACAATCCCATTACTGAGTATATACCCAAAGGAACACAAATTGTTCTGTTATAAAGGCACATGCACATGTATGTTTATTGCAGCACCATTTACAATAGCCAAAACATGAAATCAACCTAAATGCCCATCAAAGATAGACTGGATAATTTTCAAAAATTTGATAAAAACTCTAAACCCACAAAACCAAAAACTTCAATAAATACCAAGCACAAGAAACATGACCAAAAAACCCCCAAGAACATTAAACTAAAACAATTTAACACTAATGATAAAATAAATCTTAAAAGCAGAAGATACCAATTTTAAAAATGGAGATAAGAAAGAGACATTGTATAGAAAAAAGAGATATATTCAAAAGGACAAAGAATCATAATGAAAATCTTTTTTGAAATGATGAGTCATAATGCTGTACAGTAACATCCTTATAAATCTGGAAGAAAAATGCTGATCTAGAATGTTATACTCAGTATAGTATCTTCTCAACAAATAACAACTGATAAAAAAGATTATCACCAGAAAACCAACATTCTGAGGAAAATTACAGGAATTGCTTCAGGTCAAGAAAAATGATACTAGATGAAAATCTAGATCTACATATAAAATGAAGATTACTGAATATAACAAACATACGAGTACATATAACCTAGCCAAGAAGGTAAAAGACCTCTACAAGGAGAGCTACAAAACACTGCTGAACACAGTCATAGACAACATAAACAAATGGAAACACATCTCATGCTCATGGATGAGTAGAATCAATATTGTAAAAATGACCATACTGCTAATAAGCAATCTCCAAATTCAATGCAATTCCCATCAAAATACCACCATCATTCTTTACAGAACTAGTAAAAACAATCCTAAAATTTACATGGAACCAAAAAAGAGCCCACGTAGCCAAACCAAGCCTTAGCAAATAGAACAAATTTGCTTAGTGGTTGTTCATGTATAAGCCCAACAATCTACAGCAAATAATACAAAATCTCAGATGTAATAACAATGAGGCTTTTAAATGGAACAAGAGAAATGTCTGCTAACTAATGTATAGTAATACAAACTTCAACTTAATCAAAATTATCAGAAGTTATTGAAATCATCACTTATGAGGCATAATTCATAGGGAGAAGATTCTTCCTATGAGTGAAGAATCTTCTCCCTATGAATTTCTCTATCTTCCTAGATAGAGAAAAGGTTGAATTGCTTTTATTCTTAGGAATATTATTTTTGTTTAGAGGAAAAAAATTTTAAAAACAACAACAAACAATGCACAGACATATCCTGTCTAGAAATAAGGTATCTTTTTCTCCCCCATAGAAACAGCCAACCATTTTAAAAATAAAAGAATGGAAAATGTTATACCATGCTAATTCTAATTGGAATAAAAGTTTGGCTATATACAAGGTAAGCTTCAGATCAAGAAATGGAGATAAGAAAGCTCATTTTGGCCGGGCATGGTGGCCCTTGCCTGTAATCCCAGCACTTTTGGTGGCAGGTGAATCATGAATTCAGGAGTTTGAGACCAGCCTGGCCAACATAGTGAAACCCTGCCTCTACTAAAAATATAAAAAATTAGCCAGATGTGGCGGCATGCCCCTGTAATCTCAGCTTCTTAGGAGGCTGAGACAGGAGAACTGCTTGAATCCAAGAGATGGAGATTGTAGTGAGTCAAGATTGTGTCACTGCACTCCATCTTAAAAAAAAATTAAAGAAGAAAACTCATTTTATAGTGATATAGTGGTCAATTTACCAAGTGAACATGGAATTATAACAATTGATGCATCTAACCATGAAGTTTCAAACTATATAAAGGAAAAGTGAATCAAAAAGAAGGAGAGAATCCGAAGGAACTCCCAAATTTATATTTGCATGGGTTTCAGCACCTCCTTTCAATAATTGATAGAGCAAGTACATATAAAAATTAAGGATATAGAAGATTTGAACAAAGATATAAAAAATGGACTATAGATGCTCCTGGACTTATGATGGGGTTCTGTCTTGATGACTCCATCGTAAGTGAAAAATTCTGTAAGTCAAAAATGCATTTAATATATCTAACCCATACAACATCATAGCTTAGCCAACTACATCATAAATATGCTCAGAAAAATTACATCAGCTTACTGTTGGGCAATATTATCCAACAAAAAGCCTATTTATAATAAAGTGTTGACTGTATCATGTAATTTATTGAATATTGCACTGAAGTATGGTTTACACTGAATGTATTTCACTTTTGCCTGTCATAAAGTCAAAAAATTGTAAGTTGAACCATTGTTAAGTTTGGGATCATCTGTAAAAGATCTTTAGAAAATACTCATTCAACAACAGTAGAATATTCATTATTTTTCAAGTGCATAAAAAGGATTAACAAAAATAGATCATAATCTGGATGATAAAAAGTCACAATAATTATAGAAGTTTTTATATTATTACAAATGTGTTTCTAGGCTATGATTAAATTATGAATCCAGAAGAGAAAGAGATAGGACATATCCCAAATGTTTTGAAAGAAGCTAACATATTTGTGTATAACCAATAGGTTATAGAAGAAATAAGAAGGAAAATAAAGCATTATGAACTAAAAAATAAAATAAAAACAAGATAAATGAAATTATGTGAGATGCATGATAGTGTTTAGAAGAAAACTCATAGTACTGAAATACTTACATTACAAAGGAGAAAAAAATATGTCAATGGTTTAAGTTTTTCCCAGAGAAACTGCAAGTAGAGTAGCAAAATAAATCAAGAGGAGTACATAGAAATGGTGGGAAAAACAAAGGTCAATATCGTTGACAATAAAATTTAAGAAAATTAATAAAGTTGAAAAAGTTATTTCTTGATAAGTTAAATAAAAATGAAAACATATTTCCAGGCCAATCAAGACAAAAAGGGAAGTCAAAGATTATGAATATCATGAATATAAGAGAATGCATCACTACATGTCCTATACGTTTATAGTTGACTTGAATTTTTTAAAATATCTGCTCTTAAAAAGGCATTGTTAAGGTAATTAAAACAATGAACATAGATTTGGAGAAAACATTTCAAAAAATATGTTTGATAAAATATTTATATCTAGAATATATACAGAATTTTCAAGCTTGATTATATAAAAACAAATAATCAAAAAACATGAGCAAAGCACTCAAACCTTCACTTTACCAAGAAAGTATCAAGATAAAGAAATAAGAAAAGGCAGTATTATTTACAATGGCTACAAAAAATTTAAAAATGCCTGAGAATAAATTTAAACAAATAGGTGAAAGATCTCTACAATAAAAACTAAAAAAAAATTGATGAAAAATATTGAAGAAATAAAAAATAGAAAGACATCAAATTCTCATGAATTGGAATTACCATTGTTAAAAATGACCATATTAATTAAAGTAGCCTAAAGATTCAATGCAATCCTATAAAATACCAATGGAATTTTTCACAGAAATAGAAAAAAAAAATCCTAACATCATATAGAACTACAAAAGACCTTAAACAGACAAAGCAATTTTGAGGGGCGGAAAAAAAAGCTGCAGATATTACACTACCTAACTTCAGAATATAGTACAGAGGTATAGTAAACAAAACAACATGGTACTGGCATGAAAACAGACAAATAGACCAGTGAAACACAATGGAGAACCCAGAAACAAGTCCATATATTTACAGCCAAATGTTTTTTGATAGAGTTGCTAAGAACATGCAATGAGGAAAGACACCCTCTTCAATAAATGGTGCTAGGAAAACTTGATATTTGTATGCAAATGAATTAAATCAGATACCTGTTTATCATCACACAATAAAGCTAAACTCAAAATGAATTAAAAACTTAAAAGTAATAACCCAAACTTTAAAAACTTCTAGAATTAAATAGAAGAAATGCTTCAAAAAGTCAATCTAGGTAAAAATAGCCAAGACTTCAAAATCACAGGCAACTCAAATATATATAAGTGGGACTATATTATATGAAAAAGCTTCTGCCCAGCAAGAGACACAATCAACAGAGTAAAGTGATAACATATAGAATTGGAGAAAATATTTGCAAACTATCTGTGAAGGGACTTATATCCAAGATATAAAAGAAACTCAAGCAACTCAATATCAAAAAAAAAAAATACAAACAACCTCATTAAAAAGCGGGCAAAGTACATGAACAGACACAAGAAGACATACATGTAGCCAACAATCATATGAACAAAAGGTCAATATCACTGATTATTAGAGAAATGCAAATCAAAACAACAATGAGATACTATCTCATACCACTCAGAATGGCTATTATTAAAAAGTCAAAAATGATGGATGCTTGAGAGGTTGCAGAGAAAAAAGAATGCTTGTATACTGCTGATGGAAGTATAACTTAGTTCAACAGTTGAGAAAGACAGTGTGACAATTCCTCAAAGCCCTAAAGAGAGAAATACCATTCAACCCAGCAATTCCATTACTGGGTAAATACCCAAAAGACTATAAATCATTCTGTTATAAAGATAATGCATGTATATGTTTATTGCAGCACTATTCACAATAGCAAAGACATGGAATCAACCTAAATGCCTATCAATGATAGAACTGATAAAGAAACTGGTACATATATACCATGGACTACTATGCAGCCATAAAAACAAAGGAGATCATATCTTTTGTGGAGACATGGATGGAGCTGGAGGCCATTATCCTTAGCATAGTAATGCAGGAATAGAAGACCAAATACTGCATGTCTCACTTATAAGTGGAAGTTAAATGATGAGAACACACGGACACATAGAGAGGAACACGACTCCTGGAGTCTTTGCAGGATGAACGGTGGGAACAAGGAGAGGATCAAGAAAAATAACTAATGGGTACTAGACTGAATACCTCGGTGATGAAATAATCTGTACAACAAACTCACATGACACAAGTTTATCTATGTAATAAATCAGCACACACACCCCTGAACTTAATAAAAGTACAAAAAATCACAAGAAATCATAAAAGGCAACCCCAAAACTCCCAAACAAATAATCTAGCAAGAAAATGGGCAAAGAGTGAAATGTCTAAGGAGATATTTCTCAAGAGAAGACATACAAATGGCCAAAAATATCTGAAAAAATATTTGTCATCAATAATCATCAAGTAAATGCAAATCAAAACCACAATGAAAAAGCTCACCCCAGTTAAAATGGCTATTATAAAGAAGACAGAAAATAACTAATGCTGTCAACGGTGCAAATAAAAGGGAACTCACACTGTGGATGAGAATGTAAATTAGTACAGTGATATAGAAAAAAGTGTGAAGATTTCTCAAAAAATTAAAAATAGAGCTGCTGAATGATCTAGCAATACTACTACTGGATATTTATCCAAAGAAAAAGAAATTATTGTAATGAATGGTCATTTTTACCCCCATGTTTAATACAGTACTATTCACAATAGCTAAGATATGAAATTAACACAAATTTCCATTAACAGATAAATGTGTATGTGTATATATAATAGATAATAAACATATTTACATATATATTACATATAACAAATATATATATATATATATAATTATACACACACACACACACACACACACACACACATTGATATGGTTTGGCTGTGTTCCCACCCCATTCTCAACTTGAATTGTATCTCCCAGATGTTGCGGGAGGTACCCAGTGGGAGGTAATTGAATCATGGGAGCTAGTCTGTCCTGTGCTATTCCTGTGATAGTGAATGTCACACAAGATATGATGGGTGTATCAGGGGTTTTCCGTTTTACTTCTTTCTCATTTTCTCTTGCTGCCACCATGATTCTGAGGCCTCCCCAGCCATGTGGAACTATAAGCTCAATTAAACCTCTTTTTTATCCCAGTCTCAAGTATGTCTTTATCAGCAATGTGAATATGGACAAATATAGCCAATTGATACCAGTAGAGTGAGGCATTACTGAAAAGATACCCCCAAAATTGGAAGCAACTTTGGAACTGGGTAACAGGCAGAGGTTAAAACAGTTTGGAGGGCTGAGAAGAAGTCTGAAAAATGTGGGAAAATTTGTAACTTCCTAAATAGTTGTTTAATGGCTTTGCCCAAAAGTCTGTTAGTGATATGGACAGTAAGGTCCAGGCTGAGGTGGTCTCAGATGGAGATGAAGAACTTATTGAAAATTGGAACAAAGGTAACTCTTGTAATGCTTAAGCAAAGAGACTGGCGGCATTTTGCCCCTGCCCTAGAGATTCATGGAACTTTGAACTTGAGAGAGATGATTTAGGATATCTGTCAGAAGAAATTTCTAAGCAACAAAACATTCAAGAGGTGACTTAGGTACTGTTAAAGACATTCAGTTTTATAAGGGAAGCAGAGCATAAAAGTTTGGAAAATTTGTAGCCTATTTGATAGAAAAGAAAATCATATTTTCTGGGGAGGAATTTAAGCCAGCTTCAGAAATTTGTATAAGTAGCAAGGAGCCGAATGTGAATTCCCAAGACCATGGGGGAAAATGTCTCCAGGCCACGTCAGAGACCTTCGTGGCAGCCCCTCCCATCACAGTCCCAGAAGCCCAGGAGAAAAAAGTAATTGTGGGCCAGTCCCAGAGTTCCCATGCTGTGTGTCGCTTGGGGACTTGATGCCCTGTGTCCTAGCTGCTTCAGCAGTAGCTGAAAGAGGCCATGTACAGCTCAGGCTGGCTTCAGAAAGTGAAGCCCCAAGCCTTGGCAGCTTCCACATGGTGTTGACCTTAGGGTGCAGAGAAGTAAAGAATTAAGGTTTGGGAACCTCTGCCTAGATTTCAGAAGATGTATGGAAATGCATAGATTCCCAGGCAAAAGTTTCCTGCAGGGGTGGGCCCTCATGGAGAACCTCCACTAGGGCAGTGTGGAAGGGAAATGTGGGGTTGGAGACCCCATGCAGACTCCCTGCTACGGCACTGCCTAGTGGAGCTGTGAGAAGAGAACAACTGCTCCAGACCTTAGAATGGTAGATCTCCTGACAGCTTACACCCTGCACCTGGAAAAGCTGCAGGCACTCAATGCCAGCAGGTGAAAACAGCCAGAAGGGAGACTGCAAAGCCAGCCCACCCAAATCTGAACTCTAATTGTGTCTCTCAGAATTTCCACCTGTTGCGGGAGTGACCCAGTGGGAAGTAATTAAATCATGAAGGCCAATCTTTTACCTGCTATTCTCGTGATAGTGATAAGTCTCACGAGATCTGATGGGTTTATCAGGGGTTTCCGCTACTGCTTCTTCCTCATTTTCTCTTGCTGCCACCACAGAAGAAACGACTTTCACCTCCTGTCGTGATTCTGAGGCTTCCACAGTCATGTGAAACTGTAAGTCCAATTGTTCCTCTTTTCCAAGTCTCAGGTATATCTTTATTAACAGCATGAATATGGACTAATACACACACACACACACACATACACACGGCACAAAAAGAGAAATAGTATATATTCTCACTAAAACTTAAAAAATAACATTGAGCTCATGAAGGTACAGAGTAAAATTGTAGGTTTTAGAAGCTGGGGAGGGTAGAGGGAGGGAAGAATCAGGAGAAGTTGTTTAACAAATATTAAGTTTTAGCCAGTTAGAAAAAAGTAGTTCGGTTGTCCTGCATTGCTGTAGGGTGAATATAGGTTATCTGAAATTTATTGAATATTATTAAAAGCTAAAAGATAGAATTTTAAATGTTCACAACACAAAGAAATAACTAAGGTTTAAGGTGATGGATATGCTAATTACCCTGATTTGATCAGTACACATTGTGTACACATATCAAAATATCACTCTGTATTTCATAAATGTGTACAATTGATACATAACAAGTAAAAGTAAAAGAAAAAGTGCTCAACATTCTTAGTCCTTAAGGACATGCACGTTCAATCACAATTTGATACCACTGCATAGCTACTGGAATGGAAAACCAACAAAACAAAACAAATACCTGCAAATACAAGTGCTACTGAAGATGTGAATTAAATATTCATATATGATTGATGGGGATGCAAACTGATGCAGCTTCTTTAAAATGTATTTTGGAAGTTTCTTATCAAGTTAAACATATACTTATCACCTGAACCATCAATTCCACAACTAGCTATTTACAGAAGATAATTGAAAACATATGTTTACCCAAAAACTAAAACTTCTATGTATGTTTTTGCCTGTTTCTGCGTGATAATTACGGAAAAGAAAACACAAATGAATGAACAAGAAACAAATCAATTGCAGATATGAATTTGGCATGAAGGAAGGGGTTGACAACAATAGGATATCAAGAAATGTTTTGTTGTGATAGAAGGTTCTGTATCTATATTTTTACTTGGTATACATGACTGTGTTCATGAAAATTCATAGAACTGTACATTACATTAAGTGAATTTTACATTGTGTAAATTAAACCTCAATAGAGTTATTTTACATAAAAAATAAGCCTCAATTTTCCACACATACGTTCCCCAAAAGTTTTTCTTTGATCTAGAAAACACACAATGTATATTCATATAATGTGATAAATATGACCTAGGATTTAGTAATTATTTTAGGGTTTACAGTATACATCTTAACAATCATATTCAATGCTCAGAAAATATTGCATCACTTCATATGTTGGATAAGTATACAACAATATGTTTCCATCTTCCTTTACCTGGTGCTTGTTTTGTTGCCACACATTTTCATTCTACATATGGTCACATATCTGTTGGGCAGATATCTGAAAATGATATGATTGAGCTACACTGCACATATGTTTATCTTATTAAGAAACTTGCAAATTATCCAAATGAACTGTATCATGTTACATTCTCGTGAGAGGTATGTATAAGTTCTAGTTGCACCAAATACTCACCAAAATGTGATATGATCAGTGTTGCTGTTATTTAATTTGAGCTTTCTAGTCAATATGTGGAGGTATACCATCATGGAAATATTCTGTATTTTCCTAATCAACAGTAATGTTCAGCATCTTCTCATACTGTTTTTTTTTTTTCATCAAAGATAGACTATTAGGAATAATGGTGAATTTAGCATCATGATTACATGCAACATTGGTATAAAATTTGTATTCTATGTGCCAACAAAAAGCACGAAGAATAAAAGAAAAACTGTGACAGATTTCACGTCTATCATTAAATATAAACAAGAATACATTTATAAGAAAACCAATGAATGTTACTTCATAAGTCAGACAGTTATATATTTCTTAAACAGAATACTAAAATTGCTATTTATAATAAAAATGTGTTGAAATAAATTAAGAACTGCTTTTCATCAAATACTGGCAGTAAAAGCATAAAATACAAACCATAAGCGAGAAGATATTTTAATAATGTATCTAACATACAACTACTATACTTAGTATATTTTTAAAACTCCCACAAATCAGTAAGTCAGATAAAACACAAGAGAAACATTTGCTAAGGATATGATCTTTTAAAAGCTTTTTGCATAAAATAATATTCAAGTGGCTGAATAACATGAAAAGTTACTCTGTATAGACATCAAATAAGTGCACATTAAAACTACATTTGCTAGCACTACTCGCCCACCAACATGACTTAGTTAAAAAAAATACACAATAAATTCAAATGTTGTTGATGATGTCTAAAAATTTAAATTCTCATACACTGCCGGCAGGACCATAACTTCTTGAAAAACTGTTGGCCAGTTTATAGTAAAGATGAACACATGTACACTCTATACTCTGGAAATTAAAATCCAGGTATATATGCAAAGAAATTTCCAAAATAAGAATTGAAAAATCTGGAAAATATAAAATCTTCATGGCAACATTACATGTAATAATCAAGAAAGCTATCAACAATATATTAGAAAATTAAATTTTGGTACGTCTATTTAGAATAGAATGATATGTAGCAAATGGAATGAAAGATTCACTATGTGCAGCAATAGAGTTGAATTTCATAAAAATAATAATGATTGAAAGAAGCCAGACACAAAACTACAAATTATGATCCCAATTATATGAAGAGTATAATCAGGTAAACTAATCTATGTTAGAAATCAGAATAGTGGTTATCCTAGTGGATGGTGGTAAGAGAGGGAGACACTCAAAAAGGAGGCACTTGAGGGATAGTGAGATTTTTTTCTTAATCATGGGATGCTTACATGGGTGTGTTCAGTATGGAAAATTCATTTTCTTCTCCTTCTCCTCTTCCACTGCCTTTATCTTCTGTTAGCTAAAATGCAATGTAGTGTTCTATGTACAAGAAAATGCAATTTGGATTTCTTATAGAATATTTGGATCTTGGGCACATTATCTAGAGGTTGATTAGTTGGGCTGCAGATGGACGCTTTGCTGATCCCTTGAGATATCAGCTGTGATTGTCTTTTGATTTAATTTAGTACCTTCTCAGAACCACGGCTTTGATTAGTGATTCAACATCCACATGTGAATATTTGAGTGTGAGGAATCATTTTAAAGCTCTCAATTATTATCAGCATTGTTCAGCTATCTAGGATTAAATTTCTTTCTTTGTCAAACGTGCTATTCCAGGTAGTGCATTGAAAAGTAGTTCCATTATAAACCAATCAAAATTAGACCTGACTCTGTGCATATGAAGTACTGCACTAAGGCATTTAGTTACTTATTGAATAAGTAGATATCTGGTATAAAAGTCATTTATCATCACTGTATTTTAAAATTATTGAATTTTTGAACAATTAAAAATTACAGAAGTCCAGATAAGCAAGATAAATTCCGTGGCCTATATTACATGGAAATCTCTCTTGAAACTCTATTTCATACTGGGTTTGCAGTAATACACACGTTGCACTATCATCCTTTATTACTCTCTGAAGTGCTCCTAGAAATTGATTGATTTTTAGCATCTAATAAGTTTAATAAATAAAAAATATTGAGAGAAATACTGCTGTGGTAAGGAAATTTCCTATCTATATACCCATTAACTTGAGTTATGGAGTAATAGACTTTAGTTGGGTTCAAAGGCAAATCAATGTCATGCAGAATGGGGTAATAAAATTGTGTCCCATAAAGTTCTTGAATATCAGCCAAATCACAGAATATTTGGCAGAATTCCTAGGGTTTTCCTGCAGAATATTACTTCAGGATTTCTTAAAATGCTCATGAGCACATATAATGTACATGTTGCCAGTAAACTAGGAAGCTATAATAGTGTTTCACTATTCTGATAGAAGCCAGTTGCTATAAACTCTAATAGTTAAAAATGTTTAAATCAAAAAATAAGTGAGACTTTTTAGAAAACTAAATTATTTATATCAAGAGAATGCACTCATCTCATATTAATGGAATAGAAAGTATTGAGGTCTACGGTATATATATAGATAGGAAAAATAAGGGGTTGAGTCACTTCTGGGAGACTAGCAGATGTCTAAATATTTCTCCCGGGCAGGGAAACCACATATAGTTCTTATGGTCTGGTCTGAGAAGTTTGAATAGGATGTGCCAGTTATCTGGAGCAGTTAGTGGACTGAGGCTGAAAAGACAAGACAATTGAAAAGTGAATGGATGGATGGAAGTGGTTAATCTAAAGAGGAGAATTGAAATGAAAAGTAACCTTGGATCATGTGAGGTAGATATTTAGGCCTTGTGTCTAAATTTCACAAGTATATAAGGCAGGAATATACATATGAATAGAAGACTCTCAATGGCATATAAATTAAGGATATTAAATGAAAACTGTAAATAAGTTTGGACAGGACTAGGGCAGACATTTCTTAGCTATATCTGAGTTTTTCAGCTATAACTCTTTGATACAGAATTGAAAGGTAATATAAGAAGCAAATATTGCTTATTTTCTATTTATAGTTTGTGAATCATCTTTTCTATTAATGAGTAGTAAGGGAGAGGCTATAATTAAAGAAGTGTTTACTGTCTTCATGAAATGCAAAAGGTAAGCTTTCTGACAAAGGGCCACAAATGTCATCATTGTGATGGCTCCAGTGCCCAGAACATACATACCTGTCAAGTGACACCGTGCTCTCCCTTTAAGAATGGTGCTCTTACAAAATATGCATCAGTATATATGTTGCCTTAATACAACTACTCTAGAAAGTATTACATGTCAGCATTTAATAATGGTGTTTTAGTTTTTTTATAGTGGAAAATGCATTATTTCTGTTTTCACAAACTTGCAGTTTCTTGTGAGGAAAGGATTATTTTTGTGTGCAGAGTGATTTTGAAATTAGATAGTGAAAATTTGCCAGATGGGTGAATCAATATGAAAAAGCTGGATAAATAGATGAAACTTCTTCAGAAAATGCTTAATTATTTATTGAACTCAGGACTATAGCTCAACTCTACCATGAAGATGAACTGAGACATAACCTCCTTAAAATATCAAAATAAAGTACATGTTTTGAAAGAAAAAAATAAGAAAATCTGCTTTTACCACCACAGGAAGATGTTTTGCCTTAGAAAATATTTTCAGAAATTATCAAAATAGACATGGTTGATCTCGACTAAATTTCTAGTTAAGGGAAAGAAAATGGCTTTATGGAAGCCTTTCCTTATTGTCCCCCACCCCCATAAACAGCAACTTCAAATTTGACATTTAGACAAAAAAGCAACTTCATGACAATCAAAAATCAGGTGAGCAATCACAGTCCTGATTTTAACTTAATATCACTGAGAGAGGCACTGAATACATTAGGAAAGACAGTCTTGAGTTGCTGTTACTACTCCTCTTCCATGTCCTGGAAGTGGATATGTGGTATGCAGGGAGAGTTTCAGCTCTTTGGGGAGGACGTGAGCAATGCCTGTGGGACTATGCATTGAACTCAGTGTTACCCTATCATAGCAGAAGGCAAAATCGGGATGAATATGGCTGACACCCACCCACAAAAGGAGCATTTAGACCAGCCCAAGCCAAAGGGGTGTCACCCATCCCAGTGGTTGAGTTTTATTCCAGCAAGCCTTGTTATTATGGGCTAAAGTGCTCTGAGGTTCTAAATAAACATAAAAGACAGTCTAGATTACAAGGACTGCAATTCCTAGACAAGTTCTAGTGCTGTGCTGGCCTCAGAGCCAGTGGTCATAAAGGACACATGACCTAGTGAAACTCTAGTCAGGGAGGCTAAGGGAGTGCTTGCACCACCACTCCCCCAACCCCAGGCAACACAGCTTGCAGCATTGAAAAAAATGACTTACCTTCTGCTTGAGTAGAGGTGAGGAAAGAGTAAAGAGAACTTTTGTCTTGCATCTTGGACACAAGAAGAGAAAGCACTAGGCAGAGTCTTGAGGGCCCTGTTCCAGGCCCTAGTTCCTGGATGATATTTCTAGATACGCTCTGGGCCAGAAGGGAACTCACTGTCTTGAAGAAAAACCTAGTTCAGACAGGGTTTATTACCTGCTGACTAAAGAGCCCTTTGGCCCTGAATAATCAGTAGTAATACCCAGATAGTACACTATAGGCCTTGGGTGAGACTTTGAGACATGCTCAGTACATTCCCAGAAATACTGGCTATGGTGAGAGAACTCCTTTTGTTTGTGGAAAGCAGAGAGAAAAGCAAAGAGGACTTTTTGTACCTTAGGTACCAACTCGGCCATAGCAGGGCAGAACACCAAACATGTTCTTGGGGCACTTCATTCCAGGCCTTGTCTCTTGAATGGCATTTCTGGACCTACCTTGGGCCCGAGGGAATCCCACTTCCCTGAAGGGGGAGACTCAAGCCTGGCAGCACTCACCACAACCTGACTTAAGTGCCCTTGGGCCTTAAAGAAACATCAGGGGTAGCCTGGAAGTACTCCCTGTGGTCCTGTTGTTGTGGCAGTCATGGTGGGGAGGCTACTCTGCCTTTGGAAAGGGTACAGAAGTGTGGGAAGAACTTTTCTTTTGGTTTCAGTGTCAGCTTAGCCATAGTAGTATAAAGCACCACATGAATTTCTAAGACTTTTGACACAAGGCCCTTGCTCCAGCACAGGATCTCTGGACCTATCTAAGGCCTGGGGAAACTTCCCATCGTGAAGGGAAGAATGCAAACCTGGCTGGTTTCACCACATGCTGACTGTAGAACTTGAGGGCCTTGTGTGTACATAGATGGCAGCCAGGGAGTGTTTACGGTGGGCCTTGGGGGAGCCCAACTGCTGTGTTAGCTTCAGGTATGACCCAACACAGTACCAGTGGCAGTGGTTAAAGGGGTGCTTGTATCACCATACCTCCTGCTCCAAGTGGCTCAGCAGACAGAGAGAGAGAAGGGCGTAGGGGGAGAGGGAGAAAGAGAGAGACTCTGTTTGGGAGAAGAGAAGGGAAGGGAAGGGAATAAGAGTATCTGCCTGGTAAACTGGAGAATTATTTTGAATCTTATACAATTCCCCAAAGGCAACACCTCTATTAGTTCACAAAAACAATAGTGTTACTGGGCTTCAAGTGCTGTCTAATGCAGGTAAGGCATAGATCATGATACGGTTTGGCTGTCTCCACACCAAAATCTCCTGTTGAATTGGAATTCCTGGTGTGGAGGAGGGGCCTAATGGGTGGTGATCCTTGTTTTTATGATAGAGATCTGATGAGATCTGGTTGTTTGAAAGTACATAGCACCTCCGTCTTCTCTTTTTTTCTCTTGCTCCAGTCATGTATGATGTGCTGGCTTCCCTTCCACCATGATTATAAGTTTCTTAAGGCCTCCCCAGCAATGCTTTTTGTACAGCTTGTGGAACTGTAAGTCAAATTTCTTTTCTGCAAAAATTTCCCAGTGTCAGGTACTGCTGGGTTCGGACCAGCACACCCTGACCCAATGATGGATAAACAAATTCACTCAAAGAATGCAGTGAAAGAGCAGGTCGGAGGTCTCTGTGGCCACTCACAGACACTTGAGGGGAGTGTTGTAAAAAGCTAGCAGCAGCAAGCCCAACCAGCTGGCTCTCTAGGCAGTTTATTCAGTATAGATTTAACAACAGAGGCTCTGAGTAAACACACTTGTGGGTAATGATTAAAGGCAGGTTCTAAGGCCTAAGGCAACCACCATTTGTGGGTGATAAATTTGTCCCCCACCGCCAGAGAGCCATCTGGTCTAGAAAAGATTAAAGGTTAGTTTTAGGACCACATGAGTTAACAAGTTATTCAGACAAACTCCCCCACATTCCCTAGTTATTTGCTTTTCTTTATCAACTAAAGGTAAAGGAGAATAGGCTGCCTTAAGCTGTAATTCTATCCTGAGGCTTTTATAAAACCTTCCGCCCTTCCAAGAAGGTCTGTGACTTTTTTCTATAACTTTCTTTATAGTTTCTCTTACAATTCTTCCTACCACCCTGACTGAACCCCCACAAGACGTGTCTTTATAGCAGTGTGAGAATGAACTAATAAAGATCACACCTAAATCCCTTTGAATGCATGGAAAGCCTTTCCAAGAAAGATGGGTACAAATAAGCCCAGTCTGCAAAAACTATAGTCAATAGCTAACTCTTAAATGCCCAAACAATGGCAAACATCCACTAGCATCAAGAAAATCCAGGAAAACATGACTTTACCAAATGAAATACATAAGGAAACAGGGACCAATTCTGGAGATACAAAGATATACGACCTTTCAGACAGAGAATTCAAAAGAGCTGTGTTGAGAAAACACATGAAACTCAGGATAACAGGAGATGAAACTCAGAATCCTATCACAGAAAGTTTTTAAAAGAGATTAAAGTGATTAAACATAAATTAGCAGAAATTCTGAAGTTAAAAAAATGCATTTGACAATACTGAAGAATGTGTGGAAGTTCTTTAATAGCATGATGGATCAAGCAGAAGAAAAAATTAGATTGAAAACAGACTGTTTGAAAATACATAGTCAAGGAGAAAAAATGAAAAATAAAGTATACCTACAGGATCTTGAAAATAGCATGAAAAATGACAAATCTAGAAGTTATTGTCCTTCAAGAGGAGGTAGAGAAAGAGACAGGGGCAGAAAGTTTATTCAAAAGGTTAATAACAGAGACTACCAAAACCTAGAGGAATATATTAATATCCATGTATAACAAAGTTATAGAACATTAAGCAAATTCAACCTGAAGAAGACTACCTCGTGGTGTTTAATAATCAAACTCCTGAAGGTAAAGGATAAAGAAAGAACTCTAAAAGCAGTAATAGAAAGCAAACAAGTAACATGTAATAGAACTTCAATGTGTTGGGCAGCAGACTTTTCAGTGTAAACCTTACAAGCCAAGAGAGAATGGCATGGCATATTTAAAGTGCTGAAAAAACAAACCAGCCAACCAACAAACAACTTTTACCCTAGGATAGTATATCCAGTGAAAGTATCCTTCAGATATGAAGGTGAAATCGTGATTTTGCAGACAAATGCTGGGGTATTTTATCAATTCCAGACCTATCCTACAAGAAATGCTGAAGGGAGTTCTTCACTCTGAAAGGAAATGACATTAATGAGCATTGACAAATCATCTGAAGGTACAAGACTCACATGTAATTGTACATAGCCTGAAAAACCCAGAATATTATAACACTGTAATTGTGTGTAAATTATTTATATCTTAAGTAGAAAGATGAAAAAAAGGAAACAATTAAAAACAATAACTTTTCATGAGTTAGTACAATAAGGTATAATTAGAGACAATAAATTTAAACAGTGAGGAGACAAAGCTGAACTGTAGAGTGTTTTCAGTTTTTTTTTTGCTTGTTACTTTGTGCAATTGGTGTCAAGTTGTCTTTGGTTTAAAATAATGGATTATAAGTTATTTCAAAGCCTCATGGTAACCCCAAAAACATGCAATAGATACACAGAAAATATAAATAAAAAAATTAGAACTCACCACCAGAGAAAAACCACCTTCACTATAAGGAAAACAGTAAAGAAGGAAAAAAGGAATAGAAGACTACAAAACAATTAGAAAACAAATAATAAAATGGCAGGATTAAATTCATACTTAATAATAGCATTGAATATAAATAGCTTAAACTCTCCAACAAAAAGATGTAGAGTAACTGAATTGATAAAAAATGAGACCCAATTATCTGTTACCTACAATAAACACACTATCTATACATGTACACATATACTATATATAAAGTAATAAAAGGAGATATTCCATGACAAAGATAAATTTTTAAAAAATGAGTAGCTAAACTTAGACAAAATAAAATAGATTTCAGGACAAAAACTAAGAAGAGACAAAGAAGGTCAATACATAATGATAAATAGGTCAATTCAGCAAGAAGGTATAACAAGTTTAAATATATATACACCCATACTGTAGCACCTAGATATACAAAGAAAACATTACTAAAGTTAAGAGAGAACTCGACCCCAATGTAATAGCAGCAAGATACCTCAACACCCCACTTTCGGCATTGAACGTGTCTTCCACACAGAAAAGCAACCAAGAAACTTTGGACTTAACATGCACTATAGAATAAATGGATCTATTAGCTATCTACAGAACATTTCATCCATGGGCTGCAGAATACACATTCTTCTCCTTAGATCATTCTCAATAATAGACCATGTGTTAGGTCACAAAACATTTCATAAAACATTCAAAAACGATTGACATTATATCAAGTATCTTCTCTGACAACTATTGAATAAAACCATAAATTAAGAGCAAGACAGATTTTGGAAACTATACAAATACATCAATATTAAGCAATGTTCTTATGAATTACTAGTGTATCCATGAAAATATTAAGAAGAAGATTGAAAATTTTCATAAAAGAAGTGATAATAGAAACACAACACACCAAAACCTATGAAATATATATAAAAAAAAGTATGAGGAAAATTTCTAACAATAAGTTTTTACACTAAAAAAGTATAAAATATTTAAATCAGAAAGCCAGTAATGCATCTTAAAGTGCTAGAAAAGCAAGAATAAACCAAAGTCAAAATTATTAGAAAAAGATACAGCAGAAATAAATGAAATTAAAATGAACAAAATAGTACAAAAGACAATCAAAATGAAAAGTTTTTTTTAAAGATTCACAAAATTGACAATTGTATATCCAGACTAACTAAAATAAGACAGAAGACCCAAATAAATGAAATCAGAAATGTAATGGGAGACATTACAACCAACCAATACTGTAGAAACTCAAAGGATTATTAGAGACTACTATGAGCAGGTGTATGCCAATGAATTGGAAAACCTAGAAGAAATAAATAAACCACTGGACCTCCAAAACTTACAAAAATTGAACCATGAAGAAATTCAAAACCTGATCAGACCAATAACAAATAACAAAATTGAAACTGTAATTTAAAAACCCTCAAGCATAGGAAGCCCAAAACCTAGTGGTTTAACTGCTGAATTCTACCAAAAGTTTCAAAAAGAACTTCTACTAAAACTATAACACAAAATAGAGGAGGAGGGACTACTTCCAAACTTATTAAAATAGGTTAGTACAGTACATAAAATATTTTGATAGAGTGTGATCAAATTCACATCACTTTTACTAGAATATATTGTTATAATTTCTAGTTTATTATTAGTTATTGTTGTGAATCTTTTACTGTGACTATAAGTTAAAGTTTATCATAGTTATATATGTATTGGGAAAAACATAAGATATATGGAGTTCAGTACTACTGGTGGCTTCAGGCATCCTTTTAGGTGTCTTGGAATGTATCCCTTGTGGTTAAGAATCTCAGGATGTTTGTTTGCTTGTACTTGATAAAGTGCTTTCTGAAAACAGCTCAGTGGAGGATCAATAAAATAAAGTAAAATACATTGGTAACAATGAGATAATCTAGACCTAAAAAGGTAGTCTATAATTTTGTAAATTCAAATACAATTTTGGGAACACTTACCTAACTTCTATGTAATATTATCGCAATTGAATAAACATACACAAAAGATGTTAAAGGTTTCAACAGTGCCTTAGTTTAAGAATCTTCTGAAACAATTAATTTAAGCAAAAACCAGAGTAAGTTTTTATGGAACTGGCATCAATACAAAGGGGTTCAATCTCTATAAGAGATGAAGAGAAACATTGAGAAATTGAACAGCAGATAGATATTAAGAGAAATATATTAAATTATTTCTATTTAGGGAACAGAGTAATAGTAGTGAAAAAATATGTGGAGTAAAGATATATTTATTGAATAATACAAACAAGTATCAAACTTGGAAATCTTTATTGAATCTTTTAATACTAAGCATATAATTCAAAATGAAACATTTTGGCTATGTTATTTTTTGATAACATCAGTTAATATTCATTGCTTAATTTTAGGCTTTGTTCTATGACATTTAAAGGACAAGAAATCTTCCTGATTCACCTTGAATTCCTCATAGTGGCCCAGCACAGTTACCTAATTACTATTTTCTAATGAATGAGGAATTGAAGTGAATTAAACATCTATTATCAAGGCCATTAAAAATAAGTTTAGCAATTTTTCTGTTTGTAAGTGTAATAATAGAGAAATGTATAAGATCATGGACTATGAAATGACACTGCTATTGAATTTGCAGTGTGAACATATTAGAACATACTGCTGTTTTTTGTATGTTAATTTTGTATCCTTCAACTTTCCTGAAGTTTGTTATGGATTCTAATAGATATTGGAAGAGTCTTTAGGTTTTTCCAAATATAAGATCAGTCATCTGCAAGTAAGGATAATTTGATTTATTTCTTTCTAATTTGAATTCCTTTTATTTCTTTCTCTTGTCTGATTGCTTTAGCTAGGACTTCTGTTACCATGTTGACTAACAGTAGTAAAAGTTGGCATCTTTGTTGTGATCCAAATCTCAGAGGCAGGATTTCCATTTTTGTACATTCAGTGTGATACTTGCTCTGGGCCTGTTGTATATGACTTGTATTGTGTTGAGGTCTGTTCTCTCTGTAGCCAATTTCTTTTGGGGGGAAATTTATCGAAACAGGATGTTAAATCTTATCAAATGCTTTTTTTAAGCATCAATTGAAATGATAATAAATTTGTCCTTATTTCTGTTATTAGTTTGCTCTTTTATGGATGTATCTTTGTCTGATTTGATATTAAGCTAAAAATGACCTTGTAGAATGAGATTGAAAATATTGTCTTCTACTCTACTTTTTTTTTTTGTAATAGTTTCAGTAGGACTGACATCAGTTCTTTAAATGTTTGGTAAAATTCAGCAGTGAAGCAAATATGTCTTGGGCCATCCTATTGTGGAAGACATGTTATTACAGCTCTGATCTTGTTACTTGTTATGTTCATGGTTTAATCTTAGGTAGGTAGTATGTGTTTAGGAATTTCTCAATTTCTTGTAGGTTTTATAATTTCTTGGCATACCTTTGGTCATAGTGATCTCTCATGATCCTTTGAATTTCTGTGATATCAGTTGTAACATCTCCTTTTTCATCTCTGATTTTATTTATCTGGATGTTTTGTGTTTTATTTTTTTAGTTAATCTGGCTAAAAGTTTCTCAATTTTATCTTTTCAAGAAAACAAATTTCTGATTTATTTATCTGTTGTAGCTATGTCTTTTTTTGAATTTTATTTATTTTTGCCCTGATCTTTATTATTTCTTTCGTTCTACTAATGTTGGGTTTGGTTTTCTCCTGCTTTTCTAGCTCTTTAAGATGCATCATTAGGTTGTCTTTTTTGAGGGCTTTTTTTTTTGTTCTTTTATTTTTTTGTTCTTCTTATCCAAGGGCTATAAGGTAGAAGTTGAGGTCTTTGATATAGAATCTTCTTTGTTTTCTAATATAGGAACTAAATACTATAAATTTTCCTTTAACTACTACTTTAGAATCATTGCTAAAATGTCAGTTAGTTTCTTATTTTCATTTTCCCTTCTAAAAATTCTCTCACATTTTCTTTTATATTTCTTCTTTGAACCATGTGTTATTTAGAAATTTCTCATTTATAATTATTTGGGGCATTTCAAGATAACTTTGTTATTGATTTCTCATTTAATTGTGGACAGAGAAACACTTTGCATTCATTAAATGTTTTTATTTATATGGAGACTTGTTTTATGGCTCAAAGAATTATCAATATGTGTGCCCTGTACCCTTAAAAAATATATTTTCTGTTCATGAGTGGCATGCTCAGGAATATCAATTAGGTCATCTTGGTGGATACCGCTGTTCAAATATATATACATACTCATACTGATTTTCTGTACACTTGTTCTAACAATTGTAGAGACATAGATATTGAATTTTTTCACTATAGCAAACATTTCCTTACACTGTTTATTATTTATGTGTGTTTTTGTTTCATAAATTTTAAAATTTATTTATGAGGTGTATAATCATAATTTTTATGTTGTACTTATTTATTGATGTCTTTGGCATTCAGAACTGACCATTTCTATTTCTGGTAACATTCTTTGCATTAAAATCTATTTTGTCTAATATTAATATATTCCTTCTAGCTTATTTTTAGTTAGTGTTAATGTGGTATGCTTTTTCCATTATTTTACTTTGAGTCTATTTCCTTCTTTAGATTTGAAGTGTGTTTCCTGCAGTCAACAGATAGATCTTTTTGGTTCTTTGTCTTAATTGCATCTTCTACCTTTAATTGGGGAATTCTGACCAATGACATCTAATATTATTATTATTGATATGTGTATATTCAAGATGAATACATTGGTATTTGTTCTCTATTTACCTCACCTGTTGCTTTTTTGTTTTATTTTTTCTTTTTATGTCTTCTGCTAGACTAATTGAATATCTATTGTAATTCTATTTTATTTCCTTTGTTGGCTTAATATCTACAATTATTAATTTTATTATTTTAGTAATTTCTCTAGGAACTTTTATACCCTAATTTATTATATTACAATTTCAAGACATAACACTTTACATATAAGAATCTTAGTATATTTTGATTTCTCAGCTTCTGAATTTTGTACCATTGATGTTACACATTTTATATGTATATTTTCATAACACTGTTTCATTGTTATACTTTTGCTTATTTATCTATATTAAAAATGAATTTTACTATTAAGAAAGAGTCTTGCATATTAACCCACGTATTTACCATTTCCCCCTGCTCTTTACTTATATGTGCAGAAATATATTCAGTCTACTATTATGTTATATTTGCCTAAAGATATTTCTGTAATATTTAATGAAGCTCATATCTGATAGTGATTACTTTTTACCTTTTCTGAGTCTGAGAAAGTATTTTATCTTTGTTTCCAAAGTATATTTTTGCTAAATATGTGTTTCTAGGTTGGCAGCCTGTTTTTTCTTTTCTTTTAGTAGTTGCAATAATTTGTTCTAGTCTTCTTTATTTCATTGATTCCTGCAATAATTTTACTGTAATATTGTTTTCCTCTGACTTGATTTTCCCTTGCTTAGAGTTCCATAAACCTCCTGAATCTGTGAGTTAATCATGTTTTTCAGTTTTTAAAAATGTTTAGACATAATTTTTTGTAACCACTTCCTTTTTCTAATGTCTAAAACATTTTGGATATATATGGTTTGTAACCACTCCTTTTCTAGTTTTATAAATATTAAGCTGACTGAAGTATTTCATGATTCACTAATATCCTGCTTTTTTTTTTGAGATGGAGATTTGCTCTTGTTGCCTGGGCTGGAGTGCAATGGCTCCATCTCAGCTCACTGAAACTGAAACTGCCTCCTGGGTTCAAGCAATTCCCCTGCCTCAGACTCCAGGGTAGCTGGGCTTGCTAAGTTTATGTATTTTTAGTAGAGACCGGGTTTAACCATGTTGGCCAGGCTGGTCTGGAAATCCTGGCCTCAAGTGATCTACCCATCTTAGCCTCTCAAAGTGCTGGGATTGCAAACATGAGCCACTGCCCCCAGCCAATATCCTGTCCTTTTCATCACTCGTTTTCTGTGTGTGTGTGTGTGTGTGTGTGTGTGTGTGTGTGTGTGTGTTGGCTTCCATGTAAAGTACACCAATCTTTTCTTTGGGAATATATACTCTTCTATTAATGACATCTGTTGTACTTTTTATCACACATATTGTACTTTTTATCACTAGAAGTCTTTGTTGTATCTCCCACATCTCTAATTTTTGAACATATGGAATGAAGGTATAATCATATTTTTATTGTACTTGTCTACAAAATCTAACATCCAAGTAAATTCTGTATTGGTTTCAATTTACTGATGTATCTCATTATGAATTGTATTTTCCTGCTTTTTGTAGGCCTAGTTTGTTTGTTTGTTTGTCTTATTGTATGCTAGACATTATCAGTATAATATAGTTGTATGCTTTGAAAAATAACAAGCAACAGTACAGAATGCAAACCATAATTTGAAAGAATCCTTGGATCTACTAATTTTTATGTTTAGCTCTTCCCATGTTGTTATTTAGCTCTCATCAATAGCTCTGATGTGGCAGTAGCTATCCTCCGGCTTAGAGGGCTTGTCTGTACTATTAAATATGTCAGCCAGTAAGCCAACTCTGTGTCTCTTTCCCTATGTCTCACACCAACCCCCTCTACTTGGGAGCTGACAGCTCTACTACCCTGCTTGACATTGTTAATGGAACGTTGATTTGCTTGTCAGATTCTGCAGCAACACTTCACACATTTTCCCAAACGTTAACTTAGCTGGTAACTCTAGCAAATCATATTCATTATCTTTTGCATTATTCTCTTTCTGCTATTTTGGAGTTATGGTTTTCTCTTTCATTAAAATCTATGTATCTTTTCATATAATTATACCTTATTGTTTGTGTCTCTCAGTCTTGGATTTGGAGCAAGATGAAGAGGCTATAGTTCCGTCTGCCAGTCAATCTTCACCTTTTGCTTCTATCCATCCTGCTGAAGGAATCCTCATATTCTATTATCACCCATTCTGGCCACTATTACTCTTCAAAAAACACTGTGGATTTTCTTTTATAAAAATGAAACTTCTCTTCTTAAAAGCTAAGTAGTATGCATGTTACTGATTGTAAAACATTATTTTTCATAATAACATTTAATTTACTGCCTCTTAGCATGTTTGCTTCTTTATATACAGGTGCTTTACTGTGAACATGGCTATCATTTACACTGTAGGCTAAAATTAATTCTGTAGGGCATTTGAAATTATAGTAAAGATCAATAAATGTTATTGTTAGATTTAAATTGATATGATTATGGGTTTTCAGGGAAATAGTTTTACAAGTAAAATCATTTAGTTATACAAATATAACTTTTTGAATTTTATATGTTCTAACTTAATTATGTAAAATATCTATGTATTAATAGTCATAGATGCCACAGAATAACTGCATGTAAATTGTTTTGGGAAAAGGGGAAATGTGCTTTGTTAAATTGTTGTATAGCTGGTGTTCTTTATTCTTTCCCCTGCTTGTTCGTCTTTAGAATTCCAAAATCGGTCTTATATCTAGTACTGTGCTCCCACAGCAGGCAGGAGTTCAGCTTATTCACAGGCTGCATTTGTATGGCTTGTTAAAGCTCAGCTGGTATAATTTACAGTGTTCTACAGAGTAGCTTCTCTATTTATGTGTATAGTACATGAATAGGAGGTACTTGCAAGAGAGACTTAATAATCATATGAAATTACAAGCATGAGCAGCTTACAATACTATAAGCAATTATACAATTAACATGCACTAATCCACTTTTGCACATAATCAAAGACCCATAAATAAATAAATAAATGGTATATTGCACTATTTTAGTGAAGATAGAAAATTTAACAAAAGTTATTATTGCACTTATGTCCTTGTACTCATAGTCATAACAACCAAAATATGTAATTATGGAAAACCTTTTAGGTTAAGGTTATCAGACTCTCAAATAGTTTACTGACTTTTATTTACTGAAACTGCTAGTTAATTCAGAATAAACAGATTTCCAGAAGTAGTTTCTCCAAACCACATGTGAAAAATGATTGAATATTTAAGTAACTCTAATTTTAATCTGGTGGTCAGATAACTAGAGATTTCAAGGTAGAGCAAAGCCTTGGGTTCATCTTCATGGCTTATTTACTTGTTACAACAGATAAAAAACAATACCAGATTTGCTCTCCCGTGAATGAAATAATCACTACCTGATTTTTGTAGGAGGTAAACGTCTTAGCAATCCATGTTTCACTGAACAAATACATTGTTCTTCTGTGAAAGACATGACAGTTATAAATGGCTCTTAACTGTCTTTTTGGCCTTAGGAAAACAAATCTGTTGATAAAGATAAGATTTCATAGGAATTATTTTTGAGAACTTAGTAGGACCAAATTCCCATTTGCTCAACTGAGGTCACCAGATCTTTACTTAGTTTGGACAAAGTTGAATAAGCCCAGCAGTGTGCTGGACTAGAATGGAAGTGTAACAAGTACTTTATCAATGTATCAGACAAATGACTTGGCCTATGATAAAATAAGACACTGATGTAAATTTTGCCTTCGTTGTGCCATATATGTAGGCAATGTAAAATGTGAACAATCTCATTACACTACTGTTATGATTACATGTCAGGAAACAACTAGTTTGAATATCTTCTTTGATCTTGTTATTAACTAGGTGATTTTGGAAAAGACAAAAGTAGCAGCACAATAACTTAAAATTTATCTAAATAGAAAAGTTAAATGATGAACATTGGAAGGCAACAAAATCAAGGAACTGAATAAAAACAAAATTTTCTGAAGCCTAATGTGGAAAAAATACTGAGCAATAGATGGAAGTACTGGTAAAATAATGTGTAAGTATGAACAGTAATTCAGATTGCTTGACAAATATCCTAGAGCAATGGATGAAAATGTCTAAGAAGCTAGATCCTTCTGTGTATTTAAAAAATTTAATGAAAATATATTATTCCTAGAGAAAATAGTAGCCATACGGTGACTATCAAATATCATGAAGAGAGAAGGAAAAAGAGAACAATCTGAACATCTTCAGAATATTTTCAGAACTTTTATGGAAAAGAGATTAAAGACATAATAATCTAAAACCAATAAGACCCTAACTAAATTGCATCTTTTATTACGGGTTACTGAAAGACAATTATACCCGATTTGACTATCAAATTGAACTGCTTGCAGTCTCTTTGAAATGTTTGTCAACACTTGAGAGTGAACTCCTCCCAAAAAATCATCTGCTTCTAATTTACTAGAATTCCATTACCAGCAATTTGTACCAAATCTGCACAACAAGCAAGATAATTTATGTGATCTTCCTACTAAGATACTGTAACTCTTATTTCTTAAACAAATCAACTTTTAATGATCATATTCCCTAATTTTATTGATGATATAGCTGGGTCTTTTTATCTAGAAAAACAATATCATAGCACTGTGAATTCATATTATAAATCCATGCCATATTATGCAAAATGGTACATTATTTTCACTGCATGGTCCCCAAGTACTTTTGAACTTTGTCAGCTGGTCCATTCTGAACCAAGATGGCAATCCCTCTAAGTATCTCATATTCTCTTAGCCTTTGTCTGGCATTTCCATATCTGCATTGACTGAGACCTTTACTGATGGCCATTCCTCAAAGTTGATCGGGAAGAAGGAATATAAATGCATTCAGAATATTAGAACTTCATTTGGTTCACTAAAAATGATAAAGCAAAACTAAGTTCAATCCATTGGAAGCCAGGAGAAACTGTCTACTTATGATACAGAAGGAAGAAATATACCATATTTGCTTGTCAGAGCTGCCATATAAATGTCCTACAGTCTAGTGGGCTTAAACAACAGAAGTCCTTACTATTCTGTAGGCTAGAATTCCAGAATCAAGGTGTTGATAGGATTGAGAATTCTTCTGAGCACTATGAGAGCCGATTCTATTCCAGGCTTCTGTCCTTTGCTTGCAGACAACTGTCTTCTCTCTGTGTGGGTTCCTCTTCACTCTGTCTTTCCATGTGTGTCTTTGCGTCTAAATTTCCTCTTTTGATAAAGGCATCATATTTATTGGATTAGTGCCCATCCTAATGACCTCATTTTTAACTTGTTTACCTCTGTAAAGACCCTGTCAACAATTAAAGTCACTTTTTGACATACTGATGGTTAAGACATCAACCTATGAATTTTGATGGAAACACAATTTGACCTGTAATTGATACCCTGAGCCTACATTGTACACAAGCTTGAGAAGTCTTATGAACTCAGGATAGTATTCTCCAGCATCCTAAATGATGATAGAGAGTAGTTTTGTTTTGTTTTCTTTAAGGAGAGAAAGAAAAAATGAGTAGGATATTCAACATTTAAGCTACTTGGTATTCCATTGAGTAATATTTGAGGCTTCTGAAGTTGTTGCTGTTTGTAAGCTGCTACACTCCTTACCTTAGTCCTGTCCAAACCTTCTTTATGTATCAGTGGGAAATCACAGAATAAAGGAAGTGGGAAATGAAGCATCTCACACCCTGGCCTCTTGATAGCCTACTGGCTTTCCTGCAGGGATCAGGAAATAGTTTGCTCCTTTCTTATAAAAGTAGAGTTTCACTTTTACAAGAAAAGTGTACATATATTTGTGAGGCATACATCCTAAAAATCTGGCAACAGCATGGTATCTTCTTGCTGTGTGCACCTACTTCTCTCATGCTCCAAATTATTAAACATGAAGAGATAGAAAAGAACAGAGGGACGTGTAAAAATTTAAAATGTGAAGGAAATACTATAAAGAACACATACCCCAGCCTTCAGGGAGTACCTTTGTCCCATGATTTTGCTATTCTTTGTCAGGATGAAACTTTATGACTTCTAATAATTCCTTTCTTGACTAAATATTATTTTCCCTAATCCTATATTTGCAGTTACTCTTTTGTGCACTTGAAGTTGGAATCTATTATTCTCTATAAATACGTGTATGTGTGATTGTGTACAAATGCTGGTATGAAAGCATGTCAAAAGTTTCAGGAAGTGTGTTTTAGTATCTGCCATGGATAGATGCCATGCCCTAGAATAAGGGACAAAGAGGTGGTCACTGGCATATCAAACATAGAGTTTCCGAGTCTTGATGATCGAAAAATATTGGATTTCTTCAGTTGCATTTTGCCTGCTACTTCAAGACATTTAAACTGAGTGCTTCTTTATAGAATCTTAATAAATTGATGATGATATATGTATTATTTAGATAATAAAGTCCAGTAAAGTCCTACTTGCTCTAATATTTGTTAAATATATCTCAAACATTAGGGTAACCCTGGGTCCAGAATATATCTTCAATCTTCCTTCAGACTTCTGAGACTGGAATTTAACTTTGAAATGAATGTTCAATCAACATATGAAAATATGTGCTATGTGTTTAAAGAGTTGAACATATTACTCTAAGTTCAAATTTCTTCCAAGAGGAAAAATAATTCAAGAAAATGTGATTTGACCTACCCAAACTTGCAAACCACTTCTCCCCACATCTAGTCTTCCCCAAATCCATTTTTAGCAAGGTCTTTAATAAGGATGTTTCTATCTCCTTAACATCATTTGAGTCTCTGTATTCTGATGAAGTCTTAGATCTTTAGCATTTAAGTTCAACAATTCAAAAAGAGATCTAATATATACTCATGAACTTGGCTGAAAACATAAAAGGCTATGCATATATTTTCCATAATTCACTATAAGAGAATTATCACATCTGTAATATATTTGAAAAGTTTTCTGACATTTGAAAGGGTTAATGTTTTACTGTTCCATAGTAATACAGTCAAAATTTGAATTAAATTAATTTATACCATGTTTATCAAATTTACTAAAACTACAATAATTTAACTTTTAGTTTTTTAGATGTGCAGTATATTCTCATTGGTATTTATTAAATGTTTTGTCTCCAGTGACTGTATACTTAACATAGTCTTTCAATTATTATTAATTAGGACCATGGGTATAAGGAATCAATGTGTGTACTACTAAGGCCAAGCTAAACTTTGTTTATATAATCATAAAAAAAACAAAGGAAACACATGTATGAATAAAACATAATATCATAGTTCAAATGCTTGAGCTTTACTCAACCTCACCCTGAATGAAAAGATATTAAATAAAAATCATATTTTTTCGTTAAAGTAGACTCAACAGTTCCCCTCTTAGGCTTTATTTAGCCCTTATCTATTACTAAATGTTAAAAATATTTTTACCTTCCCTAAATAATGAGTAACTCACAGCTTTTATTAATTCACATAAATATTCTCATCCCCTATTTAATTATAGAAGAAAAATATTTTCAAAACAATGATATGCTGAGGCATTGAGAGAAGCAGTAATTTATTTATACGTTTTCAAGAACACAGAGCCAGTTGTGTTGCTGAATACCTAAAAGTTTTCTGGTCATATGTAGTTGGGACTGAATAAATTTCAGAACACTAGTGTATCCCTTATGACAGGATGTATGGTACTAATGCACTGAAATCATTGTAAGAAACAAGCCCAGGAGAAAAATGACTGTCATGAAGAAAGGTTAGTATTATTCATAAAGAAGTGAGAACTGAGCTGTCCTGCGAACATTTATGTTCAAAATACTTCTACTTAGCATATCTCGTGATTCTGACTGTAGCTTTACTTTTATTATTTTACAAATAAATAATAAATGCAAAATACTCCTATTTAGCATCTCCTGATTCTGACCATAGCTTTACTTTTATTATGGCATTTGACAAATTCATTGGAAATGGTGTTTTCTGTCATTTTTGTAGTATATTTGAAATCTAAGATTTCTAATAAAGATGCAGAAATGAGCAGTCTAAAATAAAATAAAGACACAAAGGAAACTATCAAGTGCCAGTGGGATTCACAGTTCAATAATTTAAATGTAAATATATTTCTAATTATACCTGACATTAGTCTTAGGCCATGTAGAATGTATTCTGAGTCATTCAACTAATTTGAATGTAGAATTCTCACTTTCCATAGAAAATTTTCATTTTTATTCATGTTATGTTGTGCTTTTGGTGAGTGTCAATGATACTAATTCTATACCTGAGTCAGTGTCTGGAGAACGTCTGCTGTTGTTTCCATTTGTTGTAGTTAATTTAGTGGAAAATAGCTAACCCCTTAGGGTGTGCCATGAATTATACCTGTTTGCTATTGACAATGTTTGAAGAAGTGCACCAGGCAAAAATAATTTAGTAACTGACAAACAGTGCCCAGATACTCTCTCTGTAATAGTGTCATCTTAATTCACTTTCACATTTCTCTGTGCAATAAATTTTAGCTTTCCCAAGGAAAGAAATATATATGTGTACATTTTTTCCTTAGACATACAGGACTTCTTAGGATAATACTTACACTGGCTATTTTAAAATGCAACTGTTAATTAAGGATCATTTATTTTGTATTCCATTTATATGTTATAAGAAGAGGAATGAAAAAAAAATGTGTTCATTAGCACCGGGATTTTAGGATGCTTAAAAAGGGCCGGTGGGACTGATAATTTGATTTTAGGGTCAATATTCCACATTCTGACACTGAGAGAGGAAGGCAGGTCCATTCTTTAATGAGGCCCTCAGGGTTTCAGAGGCCCTGTGTTCTGTGGTGGCAATTGTGAACTCTCAGGTCTTTCAATACAAGGAGAGAATCTCGGGGTGAATTCAAATTGAACGTTTTATCTGATAAGAATTCATATAGAAAGTAGAGGTAAAATCCGTGGATTTCGTAGGCGAGCTGTAAGGAAATTTAACTTCTTGCTTTTTTGGCTCATCTAAATTCAGCAAATCAGTTATTATGGGAGAAATGTCTGAGTTTAGGATTCTTCTTATTGAATAGACAAGAAAAAATGGTTGGTTCATGAGAAACAGAAAGATTTATGTAAGGTGTATATGAAAATTTGATGGCAGGAGAGAGCAAGCCATTAGTCACTGTGCTCATTTCCTAAGGCTGCTATAAAATACTAATTAATGGGTGGATGCAAACAGCAGAATTTGTTCTCTCGCAGTTCTGAAGGCTAGAAATCTGACATAAAGGGATGGATAGGGCCATGCTCCCTCTGGAGGCTCTGAGGGAGAATTATTGGCTCTGCTAACTTCTGGTGGTTGCTGGCGATTCCTGGCATTCCTTGGCCTGTAGCTGCATCTGTCCAATTTCTACTTCTGTCTTCATGTTGCTGTCACTCCTCTGTGTCTGTGAGTTTGAAAATTTTCCTCTCTTAATAAAGTACCAGTCATTGGATTTAGGGTCTACCCTCATCAAATATAACCTAATCTTGATTTCCTCTGCAAGACCCTATTTCCAATTAAGATCACATTCACAGGTACTTGGGATTAGAACTTGTTTTAGGGCAGCCGATTCAACCCATAAAATTAACTTTATGAGAATTGAATCAGAAAGATAAACAATTATTTTGTATAAATCATTTCGGGGTTGGGAGAGTAGCATGAAACAAGAAAAATTCTTAAAAGTATGCATTTATGAAAATAAGAAAAGTGTTTTTAAAAACCTAGAAAAAAAATTAAAAAATAATGATGACCACTCTGCCACTTGTGGCACTAGGATGAGACTTACTTTCCTTAAATACAAAAAAGGAAAGAATGCAGGATTGTTGCAAAGATTAAGTGGGAAAAAATAATGTAGAAACATTAGCCCCGTCTTAGCATGAGGTAGGTATGTAAACACCAGTTGAATCTGTTTGTGCCAAATAAAAATGGGTTATGTAGTTATCCAGACAATTGAATCTAATCAGAAAAATTAAAAGACTTGCATTGATGAAAGTATCTAGAAATGTTGATTGAAAGTTATTTTGCTGCCTCACTATTGAAATGAGAACTAGAATGCAATATTTCCCTTAGCATATTGTATTAATGTTTTATATATATATATAAAATATATACGTATATATATGTGTTTTTGAAATCAAAGTTTGCTAACAAAGATACAAAGATTGAGTAGTCTAAAATACAATAAAGACACACACACACACACACACACACATATGCATATATATATATATATATATATATATATATATAGTATTTTAGATTGCTCATGGCCTATCGTGGGACCCTGTGATTATGTGAGTAAATATAAATAGGTAAACACATATACATATATATATATATATATATGTGTGTGTGTGTATGTGCATGTGTGTATATTAACTCACATAATCACAAGGTCCCACAATAGGCCATCTGAAAGCTGAGGAGCAAGGAGTGCCAGTCCGAGTTCCAAAACTGAAGAACTTGGAGTCTGACATTTGAGGGCCGGAAGCATCCAGCATGGGAGAAAGATTTAGGCTGGGAGACTAGGCCAGTCTAACATTTTCACATTTTTCTGCCTGCTTTATATTCACTGGAAGCTCATTAGATAGTGCCTACCAGATTAAGTGTGGGTCTGCCTTCCCAAGTCCACCAATTCAAATGCTAATCTCCTTTGACTACACCCTCACAGACACACCTAGAATTAATACTTTGCATCCTCCAATCCAATCAAGTTGACACTCAGTTTTAACCATCACATATATATCTTTAACTTTGGGTTCTGTTAAGTGGTTTATGAAAGATGAATAAGATCAATATTATAAATGCATGTGACTACTTATTTCAAATGTCTTAAGTGTGTTCTTCAAAATATTTACCATTTTCTTCATTTCTTTTCTTTTATCCTTATACAATCTGATGCAAGAAACATATTAATATTATTTCTTATAAAAATGTATATAGAAAACAACTTTTTGTGTAACACAAAGAAAGA
Source organism: Cacajao melanocephalus (assembly GCA_963573385.1). Lineage (NCBI taxonomy): Eukaryota > Metazoa > Chordata > Mammalia > Primates > Pitheciidae > Cacajao > Cacajao melanocephalus. Next base: position 62,495 of record CAUYLG010041518.1, on the reverse strand, counting down.
ATATTTCTACAAATAAGAAACAGAAGAAATAAACCAGGAATAAATGTAATTAATTTGCAAAAAAGGTGTTTGTGAATAGGATGAATAGACAGTGAAAAGTGTGACATTCCTCTGTGGGCATTATTTTATATCATTTTGCCTTCTGAATTATGTTAACGTTTTCCATATTGAAGAAGGAAAATTAAGTCCACAGGATGGAAAATACCTAAAATTGAATAGTAACATAACACAATGAATATGCCCTTATATAAAACTGACAGTTATATCAAAGTAGAAAAAATTATCTCTGAAAATAATCTGGATATCTCTTAGACTATATCTCAGACAGATATAGTCTAAGAACCAGAGGAACTTTGAAAACATCTTAAAGCTATTTACAAAGTTTGTCATTGTTAGTAGAATTGGAGTAATAATAACAAAACTACTTTTGGGTATTACCAATGAGTAAATAGGTTAAAATTTTTTTTTTAATCAGAGCTCTCACTATGGAAATAAATAATATCATTTTTTCTGATGTGGTACACTAAGAAAAATACTGTCATATATGTAGAATCCCTGTCAGAAATGTTTAATCTGAATATTCATCAGTAAACAATTGTATATGCTCTAATTTAGATTCACTCTGCAAAAGGTCCAGACTTGACCCTCCAAATTTATCAGTGTTATGAAAGAAGAAATAAAAATTGAGGGGACTTGCTACAATAAAGGGATTCTGGATTAATTTCCAGAAATTTGATTCTGATCTATATATAAATTCTAACAGTGTAAAAGTTAAATTCCCAGAGGTGATAATTGTATTATGGTTATGAAGGAGCCTGTCCTTGTTCTTTAGAGATGCACACTAAGCATTTAGAGGTGATGAGTAGTGATGTCTGAAACTAGCTCTCGTGTTTCAGTGTGTGTGTGTGTGTATGCATGTGTGTGTGTGTGTGTGTGTGTGTGTGTGTGTCTGTGATAGAGGAAGAAAGGGAAAAGGAGATAGAGGAAAGGGAGGCAGGAAAGAGAGGGAGAGAGAGAAAGAACAATAATTGGTGAATATAAGTGAAGGGAAATTAGGATAATAATATTCTCTGTTTATGTGCATTCAGAACCAGTTTTATTCTGGCTTCATTTCTAGGAGAATCTTTCTATGACAAAAGATAATCCTAGGTAATTAGTAGTAGATACAGTTTACATGAAGAAATTTGAAATGCTCTTTGGACATTGTAATGTAAATGCTATATGAAATTATGAAAAAATTGAAATCTTCAAACCACAGAGGCATCTCATCCTTATAATTAGAATTTAACTGAAAAGAAAATGATTTCTCTGAAATTACATGTCACAGAATAAATGAACAACTGAAACATTGTCTAGGAAATAGGTTAAGATAAGTTAAATGTCTTGATTTACCCAGAAAATGACATACAATCTTTGTTTTAGTACAAAAGGAGAAACATAAAGAAGAATCTGGAATTCTGCATTTCCAAAATTATAAATATTTTTGTCTCTAAATTGTCACCAGGGAGACACAATAATATACTGACAAGAGAAAACCCCCACTCTTTTAGGGAGGTTTAATTATTCAGTTAATTGTTTTTTCTGTCTCTTATTTTTATGAATCTCAAATTCATTTTCCATGCATTTCATAATCATTCACTACTCAAGCCAGACCCCAAAATAAACATAAAAGATGTATCTGATATAGCACAATGCATATTTTGTAGCACATCAACATTAATAGATACACAAATAAAATGTTAAAACAAAAAAGTTTGAAAGTAGGTGGAAATAGCAAACAAGGGATATTGATGTAAGCCCGCGGTAAGAGAGTTGCTTCTTTTCAGCTGCAACTAAGAATGTTTCATAGCTTGTGGATGGACTCTAACAAATCTGGTAGACATGTCTAGACTACTTAATCTATTATTGATCATCTTTAGGAACATGGCTATACTGGCCCTTTAGAGAAATGGACTTAAGCTTACGATTCCAGCCCATTCTCCTGGTTAGAACAAGGCTCCTGAGTTTTCACTGGGGATCATGACAAAACCTCTGCAACACATTAATAAAGTAAAATCTGTTCTGAGTGAAGGGTTGAAAAGGTCTTTGTGGAATTTCATAGAATTTTAGGAGTGTGAAATTGATGTCACCCTTTGTATATTCTTTATTTTACTTTCATTAATTGAACGCACTGGTCTAATTCAAATGACTGTTTCTTATGTTTCAAAATAAATTGTATGAGTAAAGAGAATATACATTATACAAAACTACATTATATAATTCCACCAATTAAACATTCTCTATGAATGTGACAATAAATGACAACACCTAATAATGGATTGTTTTATCTACATTTCCTAACTTTTATGTCAATTTTTCCTTTAACCGATTAATAAATGTTCACCACACACTGAATATTCACAGTTGTTGAACGTACTTCCAGGTTTACTTGGAACTTCACAGTTTATGACTGCTTCCCAGTGCTCCATTCAATTAACTTCCTTTTCACTCTCAAAATTTTCCAATTTAGGCAATAATTTATATAACCACTCTACTAATATGCTTACATACACATAACTGAACCAGTGGCAGCGTTAAGTAAGAATGTACCTGTTTCATGCTAAATGGTTTATTCTAGTTACACTTACTACAATCGGGTACTTCAATGTATAAACTGGCACATATGAATAAAGAAAGAAAGAGTACTTATTCTAATGAAAACTGGGTTGAAAAATTTGTAAGACCTAATAATAATTTGCTAATAATTGTATCCAAGTAAGTATGGGTAAGAAACTCTGAAATATATTTTTAATTTTGCAAATAAATACTTATATCTATATCAGATGAGAATTTCTACAGTTTTACATTTTATGTTTTAAAATATTTAAGATACGTGTATTTATTAGCCACTACTGAAAAATAATTTTTAATTTAACTGGCCAATTTCCAATAACTACATAATCAAAAGTCTATTTTATTTAAAATTGCTTACATTGGTAGCATAGTTTAAAAATTATTATATCTCATATTACTTTAAATCAAATAGCAATATATGCTTGGTTCCTTATCACTATTTCAAATATCTGTTTTTGGTAATAATGCAATCTTTCTCCATTTTCCTTATTTTTCTCTTTTATCAAAAATAAATTTTAACACCTTGCTTTCTTATAAGTCTGTAAGTGTTGGAAACTCCTAGGCCTGTTGCATTTTTCCTGCAAAGGTTTTTCTGGGGGAGTCTTTTGATGGCATAGCATTTTTATTCTGCTCGAATGTACCCAGCCCTTGCTAGCTATCCAGTCTCAATTTCTCAGCACTGAAGAAAAATTGGCTTCTACTTCCACACATCTTGGCTTACAGAGGAAGAGAAAAATACTGCCAGCCACACTGCATTTGCCCCTCCTGTCATTTTCCAATAACTGTTCTTCTTAAGGAGAAAAGATTTCTGCCCCCAATTACATATATGAAATTAGAGAACATTTACTTTATTTTTGAAATACTGCCTATCACTGACATATTTCTGATGCAAGTTATTTCTAATAAATTAAAAATATCAGACTTGATTTCCCTCTATAAATTATAAAACATCTTAGAGAGCAAAACTGTTGTTTCCAACAAAATGAATGAGTGCTTTCTCCTCTGTTGTGCAACACTGTGAAATGGCAGCAAAAATCAAATAAATAAGAAAAGTTATCCACAATTGTACTATGAATCATCAGGATTGTATTCAGCCGCAAGTGACTGGAAAAACTAACCTTCACAGCTTAAATAAATTGGATTCTGTGGTCTCACTCACAGGAACTATGAAAGATGCAGTTGCTGATCAGTCATTAATGATGCTGTTGCAGACCAAGGCTTTTCTGCTTTGTATTTTATCTGATGACTGTTTGTGACCTCATTGTCACATGATGTTATTTAGGTCCATTCATTATACACTATTTTATAAAACACACTTTCTATTTTATAGTAATTTTGGGCTCATACTAAATTTGAGCAGAAGGTACAGAGATTTCCCATATACCCCTTACCACTACATGTGGATAGCTTCCCCCATTAGCAGTCACACCCACATGTGTAGTACATTTGTTAAAATTGATAACATACATTGACATATCATTATTGTACAAAGTTCACAGTTCACATTATCATTCACTCTTAGTGTTATACGGTCTATGGCTGTGGACAAATGTATAATGACAGTCATCCAGCATTATATTTTCAAACAGAACATTCCCACTACCTTAAAAGTCCTCCATGTTCTGCTTATTTGATCCTTCCTCTCTCTAACCCTGCTTAAAAACTGAAATTTTTATTCTTTCCACAGTTTATCCAGAATGTCATATAGTTAAAATCATATGATAACCTTTTTATATTGGTTTCTTTCACTTACGCATCTAAGTCTTCTTTATGTCTTTTTTATGGCTTTGATATGGTTTGGCTGTATCCCCACCCCAATCTCATCTTGAATTGTAGTTCCAATAATTTGGGACCTGGTGAGAGGTAATTGAATCATAGGGGTGGTTTCTTCCATGCTATTCTTATGATACTAAGTTCTCATGAGATCTAATGGTTTTATAAGGGTCTTCCCCCTTTGCTTGGCTCTCATTCCTCTCCTTCCCACCTTAGGAAGAAGGATATTTCTTATTCCCCTCCTGCCATGATTGTAAGTTTCCTGAGGCCTCCCCAGCCATGCTGAACTATGAGTTAATTAAATCTAATTCCTTTATAAATTAGATCATATAGGGAATGTCTTTATTAGCAAAGTGAGATAGCTCATATTTTTTTAGTGCCGAATATCTATAGTCTGCATAGACCATGGTTTATTGATTCACTTACCTACTGAAGAACATCTGGGTGGCTTCCAAGTTATTGCAATTATGCCCAAAGGTTCTATAGACATCCTCCTGGTGCAGATTTTTGTGTAGACAGAAGTTTTCAATTGAAACATCAAAAAACAACATTGCTGGATCATATAGTAAGAGAATGTTTAGTTTTGTGAGAAACTGACAAGCTGTTTTCTAAAGTAGCTGTACCATTTTACATTCTCACAAGCATTGAATGAGAGTTCATGTTGCTCCATACCCTCCCCAGTATTCAGTGTTGGCAATGTTCTAGATTTTGATCATTCTCATATACATGTGGTGGTATCTTGTTGGTGTTTTAAGTAGTATCAGTGTTATATATCCCTGATGACAAATAAAATGGTTGACATTTATATATCTTCTTTATTGAAATGTCTGTTAATGTCCTTGACACATTTTTAATTGAATTGTTTGTTTTCTTATTGCCAAGTTTTAAGGGTTCTTTGTATATTTTGAATATAATTCCCTTATCAAATGAGTGTTTTGTAAATAATTTTTCCCATTCTGTGACTTTTAAGTCATTTAACAGCACCTTTTGCACAACAGAAACCTTTAATTTTAATGTATATTAATTTTAATGTAAACATTTTAAATGCTTATCAATTCTCTGTTTTCTGTATTATAACTTTTGTCCTTGATATTGTATCTACAAAGTCATTTCCAAATCTGATATAGTTTGGTTGCATCTCCACCCAAATCTTATCGTGAATTGTAACTCCCACAGTTTTCATGCATCATGGGACGTATCCAGTGCGAGGTAGTTGAATCATGGGGGTAAGTCTTTCTCGTGCTGTTCTTACAATGGTGAGTGGGTCTCATGATATCTGACGGTTTTCAAAAGAGGAGTTCCCCAACACAAACTCTCTTTCTCTTTGCCTGCTGCCATCCACATGAGTTGTGACTTGCTCCTCCTTGCCTTCTGCCATGATTGTGAGGCCTCCCCAGCCATGTGGAACTATATGGCTTGATTTACCCAGAATGTTTTGATTTACAAGTCCAATAAACCTCTTTCTTTTGTAATTGCCCAATCTTGGGTATGTCTTTATCAGCAGCATGAAAATGGACTAATACCAAACCATCTAGTTTTTTTTTATTCTGTTATTTTCTAGTTGTTTTATAGTTTGATATTTTATATTTAAGCCTATAATTCATCTTGCATTGATTTTTGTGAAAGGTATGAGGTCTGTTTTAGACTTTTTTATTTTTATTTTTATTTTTTTTGCATATGGAGTTTCAGTTGTCCCAGTACCATTTGCTGAAACAACTATCTTTAGTCTGTTGTATTGCCTTTGCTGCTTTGTCAAAGGTCAGTTGACTATATTTACGTAGGTCTACTTCTGGGCTGCCTATTCTGTTCCATTGATGTATTTGTCTATTATTTCATGACAACCACACTATCTTAATTACTGTGGCTATATAGTAAGTGTTCATTTCAGATAGTGTCAGTCCTCCAACTTTGTCCTTTTTCAACATTGTATTGGCTATCCTCTGTCTTTTGCCTATCTGCATACATTTAGAATTAGTTGATTAATATCTACAATATGACTATCTGAGATTTTGATTTCAATGAATCTATAGATCAATTTAGAAAAAAACTGATATCTTGACACCATGTCCCATTTTAAGGCAACAAATATGGGCAGGGGCAGTCAGTTGCATCTCTATGTTTATTTTGAAAGAAAACTACCCTCTGAACTTATTGAAAAATTATTTCCACTCATATTCCATTGCTGAAAATTGTGCCATATTTCTACTCTTAGATGCAGAAGAGAAGCTGTGAAATTGTATATTTAATTTTCCAACTCCCAGGTAAAAAATAAAAGGAGAAGTGTTATATTAGTGTTGGGTGAGCCAACCTGCTACACAGGTCTTAATATACTTACATACAAGAAGAATTCAAACAATTTCTTCCAATAAAGTATTTTCTACCTCAGTGATACACCTTAAAGACCTTTGCAAAACCTCTTTAATAGAATCAGAAGAATTCACAGGGCCTGTGAATGGTAGTGTAGGAAGTAAATGTTTGCATTGTTCCTTATGTTTTAATTATCAGTGCTATAGAATTGGTATATACTAGCCACTGAATGCACATTTGATAGATAACGGAGTAAATAGCCTCCTAAAAAGTTCTAACAGGATGTAACTGTTAGGGTTTACAGATGTTGTTAAAGAGAAATGACTTGCTTAAATATTGGTTCACCTACATAATAACTTAAAAAAGATTTTCAGTGTCTAATATGTAAAATTTATTTCACAGGTGTTATGAAAATGGAAAATAAATATTTGAATCTCATTTCGAATCAGAGACAAGGATTTTTCAATGGAATTAAAAGGACATATATTCTATACTTAAAATTATTAAATAGTCACATTTTTAAAAAAGGACACTAAATCAGTGTTATTAAAGACAGAGAGAAAAAAATGAGGACATGGGAATTTAGAGGGAGACATTATTCATGATATAGGGGATTAGAAAAAAAAAAACTTACAGAAACAATGACCCCAGATCATTTCAAAGCAGTTAATAGAAGTGTATAACCCTTTCTCTGTGTTCAGAAAACATTGGCGGCTCTATTAATTCTTGCCAGTAGATACAGTCATTGTGATTTTATTTGCTGTTAAGTTCCAAAGACACGAGGAGGCTAAGGGAATCAGAATTTATGGTGCGAGATTGTAGAGAGCAAGAATGTGTATGTTCACTTAAATGAATTGCCTCTCAAAAGAGCTTACATTGCTAACAGTTTTAACAATGAAAGAATAAACATAATGTATGGCCATAAAGATTAAAAGCCATATGTAATAATAATGGATTGCTAATTAGAAAAGGAAGATAAGAGGTGAGATTTAGTATTTAGTACAGCAGTATTAAAACTAGGAGCTGCAACAGGAGAATATTTCCCCTAGCCTCAGCAGGAGCACTTGCAATAGACTGAGGCAGAATGTGCAATTGAACTATGTCTGTGTGAAAATAAATGCAACCAGAAGCAAGTAACTTTAATGAGTGAGATTTCAGATGTTCCAATATGGAAATTTTTTCTTGTTTTTGTGTGTGTGTGTGTTTGTTTCATGAAAACTATTGTTTATAATTATTGTAATTCTAAAGTATTACATGTACATCAAATTTGTGTGAATTGAATTTTTCCTTCACTGATTTGTATAATCTCTTTCCGTTCTGAAGTCAATGATTCTGTAACATCACTGTGCTTTCTAATGTGCATTATCTTTATTGCGCATTCTACTTCAGACTAATTTCCACCAACATTCTATCTTTCACTTTTAGTCATTCACCAAATATTTATTTGGCACCAATTATTGGCCAGCCATGGTTCTAAACACTGACTTCATGGTTTTATTTGCTTTTGCTGTTTTGTCTATTTTATTTAAAATTATTGAATCTTCAGGATGAAATTATAAAAGCACACACAAAAGACAATGAAAATCATCAGTGATGAATGTTAAAATGGGGAGGATACACAGAGGATTTAGTGTTAATTAGATGTCAGAATAATGGGATGGAATTTGTGAGATGGAAAGAGTAAAGATCCTCCTCAGTGTAAGGATGTCTATCTTAGAATACAAATTTAGTTTAACACTGTATTTTCCTACTCTTTTTTTTTTTTCTTACTTGTACTCCAGGGATTTGTTTTATGGTCTAGGCTATGGCACAGAAGGAAAAATAATTAATCGTAGAAAGTATTTCTTTTTCAAAATAAATGCTATGTTGTTCCAGACTATAAGAGATTTTTCAGCTAATAGAGCCAAAATAATTTAGAATACAAAAGAATGTGAAATCTAATAGGAGTGAAACTGAGAAGAGACAGTTGATCTAAACAAAAAGTAATGCCACCCAGACTGATATATAATCACAATTTCTGTAACTGTATGTGTACATTTTCTTCCTAAAAGAACTATAAATGTACAAAATAAATTGGATGCTTTTTAGGAAGTTTTTTGACACCTGGTTTTGATGGACAAATAATATCAGATATGACTTTGTAGAATTGTAAATAACAATAAGAGCAATTATATGTATCTACCATTGATTATTTGATTATTTGAATTTGGTATTAAAGTTTAGATTAAACATAACTTTCCCACACTTGAAGTAATTGCTGCAAAAAGGCATTATCACAAAATGTTTTGGAAAATAAGATACATAAATGGTAGATTTGCTCTACCAAAAACTTTACACAGTCAGTTTCTCAAGAACCTTCAGGCAATTCTCAATTGTTCTAAGTCTCAGAAAATTTACTTCCTGCATATATTTCCTATAATTAACCTGTAATTTACCTTGTTTCCTGTTGACCACATTGACTGGCTCTATGAAAGTGTTAGTGGGCTAACTACGGCATGGTACTCCTGATGATCAGGGAAGAGAGCAACATCTAATATTTTTTGAACCACCAACTAAGACTGGAAAGGGCTCTCTCTAATCATCTGGATCCAAGATAATTCTTTTTTTTCATCAAGTACTCTACATGTTGCACTTGAAAAGTAATTATAAAAAATCCTGTGCTTATAAAGGATCAGGAAAAGGAAGTAGCTAATTACTGGTAACCTCTCAGATTTGAACACATTTTAAAGTCAGAATACTTTTACTGTACATAGCCTTCACTATTAGAACAGGGCAGAGGAGATAAATTTATTTTAATGTAGTATTAATAATAATACTTAAAATCTTAACAAATGCTAAGTTAGGGTAATATTTCTAAACTATTGTTTAAATCTACACATATGTTGACCCTCATTATGCCTGTGGAAGACTGTTAAATCTTCTCTTACTGCTTATCTTTATTTTTTTTTTTTTTCTGGGTGAGTAGCCTCTTGGCTAAAATCGCTTTCATATTTTTCCTAAAGGAATTGAAGTTTAAAGCTCATGTATAGTCTCAAAAGTAAAGCATAAAATGAAATTCTAGGCTTTAGAAGAAATGGTATTAAAATATTGTCATCAGGTGGAGAGAATTGGCAGTTACCCTTCAGCCTTTCAGAAATGTATAGAGGGTTTATAGAGGTATTGATGATTGAGTAGTGTGGATTGAAGTATAAACAGAGGGCAAGCTGGCAGTGTGGGCTACTTGACAGTCATGCTTTCAGCTTGTCTAATCTGAGGTCTGTGGTTTTGTTACCTTGTAATAGTGCCTATGTAAATTCTGAATAAATATGTTTTAATGGAATTAGATTGAAATTGGAGAAGAAATAAATGATAACAGTTTGTGTAACTGCAGTAGTCAGGGTCCAGTCTGGAAAATAGAAGACATGCTAGGAATTCAATGGGAGAAAATTTGTATTTAGGAAACTGGATACTCAGGTTTCAGAAGGCTGAAAGGGCAAGTGAGATCCCAGGGGTAACCTAGAGTTAAAAACTCTAAAAGGCAGCTAGCCGTCCTAGGACCTGGGGAGAAACAAAGAAGAGGTGAAGATTAGCAGAATCTAGAACTAAGAAGTGGGATCCCACAAAGTCTGGAAACATTGGTTCTCCCTAATTCCCATGACCCATAAGAATATTACATGATACAGTCATAAACTAATGTATTTAAATGCCTTTTAGGACCTTGTCTGGGTATATGTTCCTAATTTTATTATTTAATTATCATTATCATTATTATCATCATGAAGGGAACCTAGTCTAATCTGAAGCATCTAGTAGGTAGTAAAATCCAACTCAATGTTAGTATTCTTAACCTACCTTCAATGATGTATAGAATGTGAAAAATACACTGTAAAGCCATATTCACACACTGATCCTACCTACTTTCAATGATGTATAGAATATGAAAACACACTGAAAAATCATATTCAGACACTGTCAAACAATATACAGATACTGCTTGCGATTATTATATGATAAAGCTGAACTATATTAATTTAGGGTAATATCTCACATCTTAGAAGGGACATTAACAGTGAATGTAAATTTTGATCTTTAGTTATTTGATATTTGCCGATTTACCTTTAACTTTTCTAATTCGCAGGATAAGTTGCAATATAGTCCCCTAGGACGTATAATGCAAGATTGAACCTCTGGTGAATGTAAATATGCCTCCAACCCTTCTGTACTTTTCAACATATTCACTGGTGCATGCTGTGTTTCTGCTTTTTACAAGGACAATCAATCTTCGGCTTTTCAATGTGTCTATTTTCCACGTTACGGACTTCTGCAGCAGTAAACTCACACTTTGTGTCAATATAAAATTCACTTACACTGTAAACAAGGGGCTGTTGAGAAGAAAATCATACAAACAGGTACATGTCTTCTCAGCACAGATGGTGGTGTAATTTCATTGAGTCAGCTCTTGGCAACACTAAAACAGTTGCATTTTTTAGTTATGTATAAGATAAACATGCTCACTTCATTAGAGTAAAAGATCATTTTTTTGGGCTATTCTTTAAGGAAACAAGGCACTGTTATAGTCCAACTGCTGCCAAGCAAAACCCACGTTAATGCAGTGATACATTTCCATGGACAGTCATCAGGAGGCAAAACCATTTTTAAATTGTCAGTCAATAACAAATGCATTACAAATGCAGTAACATATGCAAACTAAAATATTAGTTTTGATATAAATTTAGCAATTATAAACACAATTTGAAGTATTGTCACTTTCTGCTCATTACTCATCAAGAGATCTCTTTCCCATATATGTATTTTTAGGCCAGTCATCTAGAAAGCTCAGAATTTGCTAATTTTTTTGAACAGGAAACTTTAAACAGTAGGGTGTTTTCTATTTCAGTAAGTAAATAGCCACTAAAATTCACTTTAAAAGATTTTTTCCTTTAAGTATTGATAGAAAACCCATGTATTTATTTTATGTTTCCCAGGAAATTGTTTAGCATGTGTTTTTAATATAGTAATCATTTTAATCCTCATCATAAATCTGTAAGGTAAAAATAAATATTAGCTTTATTTCTTGACTGTCCTATAATTGTTCACTAGTTCCATGATTCACTGAAAAGACTCACATGTCTCAATGTAAAATTATACCCATAGCTAAGAGCTATTATAGTAAATAATAAAGTTCAGGAAAAACAGGGCTAGAATACCACATACATTAAGAAAAGAGAAGTCAAAAACAAGCTTTCTTGTCTTCCTCTGTGGGGTGTGTATGGGCACTTCTGTCTATCCAGCTGCAAACTTCCAGGGAATGTGTGAGATGCCCTTACTCAGAAAACTCTACTTGAATTGTGAAATCGAAGGTCAGCCATGGTGCTGACCAAAACCACACACTGTGCATGTAATTAATTTTCAGGTTTTATTTTAAATATGATAACAAAATCCTTCATGTTGATCTACTGCTTTTGGTTTTAGAAAAGCATCATTACCAAGTAATTATGAGAACCTTCCAGCGTTTAGTTTTTCATGTTTGGCCAGGCCATCATGATATAGAAATGGCCAAGAATTAAATATAAGAGGCCTGTTGTCTTACCTATTTCCTCGCAAGGGCACCGAGTAGTTGAGTAACTTATATAAGGTTATACAGCTAGTAAATATCAAATATATTCTCTAAATTCAAATAAACGGGTTCAGATTCCATACTCATAATTATTAAATATTTCATTGCTAATATCATATGCCATAAATTAGTAAGCATACACACAAATGTTGTTCAGAGACTTGATGATGTCATCCAGAAATCAGGAGCTTCCCTTTTTCTGCCCTGCCAGTGTGCCAGTGACTCTTTTGTGGTGGTCAAAAGAGGGTTGCAGCTACTTCACCACTATATCTTCACTCTGTTAACACTCAAAAGCAGGAAGGGAAGGTAACTACCTTTCTTTAGATCTGGCCCTCTTGTTATTAGAGTTTAAAAACAAACATTTCTTAATGACAAACTGACCTGAGTAATACATTTATATATTTTTGTAAATAAGGCTTTAGCTTAAAAATACATGTTCTCAGGAGAAAATACTATTCGTTATAAATAATTCAATAATTCAAATGATTTAAGAAAAATTATATTTTTACAGTAGTTTAATACCTTAGTTTCTGATTTTACCAAAAATAATTGCTTTATCTAAACCCATTTTCTACTTGCTATATTTTGCTACTGTAGAAATATACATCATTCTGGTGATATCTTTACAGTACCTTGGAAAAATCTGTAAGTTAAGTGTCAACAGTCTATAGATCAGCCAATTAAAGTAAATCCCATTACTGAGCCTATTTCTCGATTTAATTATGAATTCAACACTTAAATAAAGAGAAATGATTTTTAGTAATTTTGTGGTGACAAAATTTTGAGAGCTTCATCATTATGTTACAACTAATAATATATGTAATTTAAAGGAAAAATAAAACTCACCAGTTTCTAAGTTAAGAAATAAGTTTATAAAGTGGAAAAAATAATTGGACTTTCATATGTCACTAAAATATCCCAGAGGACTTCAAATGTCTGTCTTCTACTTGATTTTTTCAATTGTCTTTCTCCTTAAGGATGTTGAGCAAAGTCTCTTGCAAACATTGCTATTTCAGGGTCATTGAGGCCGTATTTCTAAATAAGAAACCGTTTCAACAAATCAAATCTTATAACATGTTGAAAACATAAAAGAAAAACAAATTCAGAAAAAATAGAGAAAAAAATCTTCCTATGACACTCAATATATGAACTAAGATAATATTCTCTGGATCATCAAAATAAAATAGAGAGGTCATTACCAAAACAGACAAGGTACAAAAATGGAAATTTATTGTATTTTTTTGACATTTAAGTTACTGCTCACTGTGTTCATTTACTAGGGTTGCCATAACAAAGTACCATAGACCTGGTGGCTTAAATAACAGCCATTTATTATGTCATAGTCTGGAGGCCTGAAATCTGGCAACAAGGTGCTGGCAGGGTTGGTTCCTTCAGAGACTGGGAGGGAAGGATCTGATCCAGACCTCTTCTCTTGGGTCTAAATAAATTGTCATCTTCTCCCTATGCCTCTTCACATCAAATTATATTTCTTCCATTCATATATGTGTCCAAATTCCCCCTTCTGTAAAGATATTGGTCATAACTGGATTAGAGTCCTCCCAATTATGTAATTTTCATTTCTGCTGTAAAGAACGCATCTCCAATTAAAGTCACATTCTGAAGTAATGAGGATAAATACTTCAAAGTATAAATTCGGAAGAGAGGACAGGACACAATTCAACCTGTAACACTTATGACTTCTATAATTTTGCAGCAACTTCCTTAGGGAAAACAAAATGAACACATTTTTGGACTTAAAATTATGAACTGAGAGCTTATGTTTGGCCACATGCTGAAAAGCATGGATAAGCAGTATTAGATGATAAACACCTACTAATTTTAACAAATTTACAAAATGCTTTTAAGGAAGAAAAGCCCTTATAACACCACTTAATGATAGATATTATATAAATATATATTCTAAGTGAGTAAGATGGACATTGCTGATCCTCATAGGCACATACCAATTCCCTTAAGCAATAAAAACCAGCAAGTGTAATAAGTTTTGCTCTTGTCACCCAGGCTGGAGTTCAAGCAATTCTCCTGCCTCTGTCTCCTGAGTAGCTGGGATTACAGATGCCTGCCACCACACCCTGCTAATTTTTGTATTTTTAGTAGAGACAGGTTTTCGCCATGTTAGCCAGGCTGATCTGGAACTCCTGACCTCAGGTGATCAGCCCGCCTTAGCCTCCCAAAGTGCTGGGATTACAGGCTTGAGCCACAGCTCCCAACCAGTTAGGTAATTCTTAATGTTTTTTATTTCAACCAATTTCTACATGTCCTTTATTTCCAAATGCTGTGCTACCTGTATTATTTACTTGATTGCATGTCATTTGAATAGAAGTTTCAAGTTTGCTTACCCAGTTTTCTGCTTTGCCATTTATTTATTCATACAGGCATGTGTGATTTATTGAATGCCAACTAGATTCTAAATGTTGATCTGAGTCTGGATGATAAATAAGCACACTTCATATCCTTAAGAAGTCCAAATCTAATGAAGAAGAAAGAAACAGACTAAGGATGACAATATAATATTTAAGTGATAAACAGAATGTGTAGGTTCAGAGAATGTATAAACAATTTGTGCTTGAAACCTCTAAGAAAGGTTTCAATTAATCTGAATATAAAAGGAAAATGGACATTTCACTTGGCAGAGAAGTGAATGAATGTGGGAGGGAAGCACGTATGGGGTTTAGGGAAAAATAATGGTTACGTTTAGGGTAAAAGAACAAAATAATAAGATAATATTGCAGTTAGAGAGAACAGTATACAAGTGTGATTGCCTGGTATGTCCAGAGAGAAGAAAGGGGTTTGGACTGGAAGAAGAATAGGCTGCACATGGGAAATTTTAAGATATGATGCTAAGGAGGAAAGGGATAGGCAGACCTTTATGGCTTTAAGAGTTCTTTGGTTTCACATCTTAGCTTCACCCAATTGCAAAAGAACGCAGATTTACCAGATTTTTCCATGTCAAAGTTTCTTTTAGTTCTTTGGGATTTCTATAGGATTAAAAACAACATTAAAAAAAGAAAGAATTTTTTTTTCAAATAACTTACATAACTTATTTTTAGTTTATCTGGATTGTGGTTCAAGACAGATATAACCCTCGATACTGGAAAGGGGATTGTCGAAGGGCAGTGGACATTGGTATAGATCTCTAGTTCACACCATGGTGCAGAACATCTATGAGAAGATAGACTCCTCAGTGCCAATACTATCATGTGTACCTGGCAGATACAGTCCCTTGAGTGTTTTCACCATTAACATGATAGCTCAATTGCCTATAAAGAGTATGATGATATGATAGGTACTAAATGCACCTGTCATTAACAAATGGTCCTCTTAAAACCATGAGCCTATTTTGTAAAGTAACTGCTGTGTGCCTATTTGTGTTATGAAGGAAAGCTTTCTATATTGTCTCTAAATAAAATGCAGTGTACGTTATACAAAGAGAAGCCAGTATAGATTAGTATTTTCTGTGACATCTATCAGTGTAAAGGGATAACATTAGTTGTTGCTATAGAGTCTTTTTTATTTCTAAATTTAAATGAAATATAATTATTGTGTAGTACTTTAAATTTTTTTCTTTCCATAGGAGTCTTATTCTTGATGGGAAAATAATATTATATAAATATTATATATATTAATAATCTTATTATATAAATATATATTATAAATATAATTTTATTATATGTTTATATAATTATTATTATATGTTTAAATTATTACACTGCTGGAATACTTCATTTGCTTAAAATTTTGTACCATACTTACTAATTATATAAACATATAATTATATTATTATTATTATATATTTAAATTATCACACTGCTGGAACACCTCATTTGCATAAAATTTTGTACCATACTTACTAATTGTAGTAACGTTACCCCTCAACCCAGGGAAAAAAAATAGTCTGGGAGAGTAGATTAGATTTCACTGAAATCTAACCAAACTTCCTTAAGTGGATTGTGACAAGATTATAAATGTTGTGAAAAATAACATTTTAACATTTGACCATCAACTTTAAGAAAATGGTTTTCCTATAAAAACTTTTGTAATTTTAAAAATATAGTATATTCTACCCTCATATGGGCCTCAGAATTAAAGTGTAATGAATAGGAAAGAAAAGGAAAATAATGCAACTGAATGCTAAGGCACAACATTTTGCTAGAAGTAATTAATGAAGGTAGAGTATATACTAAATATCAAGGGTAGAATTTCATAGGGCCAACAATATAACAGTCTATACTTTTAACTGACACAGGTGAAGTGGATTTTGCAATTACCAGTTGTATTAAATGAAATAAATAAAACTCTTAAAATTGATACTATATGGTTCCACCTTAAATTTTCCAGGCTGCAACTGTGCATAACTTTAAAATGGTTTTCTTAATTTATTAAAAAAAAAAAAACAACACAAGAAAGGTGTTAAAACTAGTGTAATAGCTTAATAGAATAAGTATACCAGATTTTGGAAGGGATGAAGAGGGAGATAGTCAGAACCCTTCACCAGATTCCCTACAACTTGATCATAGTAGAGTAGATTAATGATGTGCTTTGTGGATGTGGTTAGTCAATGACAGCAGCTTGGCAGATTTATGCACCAAACCCCACAAAATTCTTATTTTTATTTCTGATTTATCTTGGGAACTTAACTAATGTACTAATTGCAACTGCCATACTATTTCTGCATTTTTGTTCCAAAAAAATAAAACTGTTTTATTAAAACTGTATATTCAGGACTTAGGTAAATAAAAATTTACTTGCAACACAAAGAGTTGTAAAATAATATTAAAAAGCTAAGTAAAAATTATATTGTGGTGTATTTTAACTCAAATATTATTGAGCTGGAATATATCAGGCAAATGGAATTGGTTCTAGATTTTCAAATATCTAGTCCTAATGCTTGTTTGGCAGACTATGTGCTTTCTTTGATTTAAATAAAGTGACTAACTGTAATTGCCAGTAGTCTTAAAAGTGCCTGCTAAAAGGTCTATAATAATTAATATGAACCCGTTCAAAAAATATTTATTGAATAAATTGTAGATATCAATGTTACTAGACACAGGATACAAACATTTTTAAGATACAGGTGCTCCCTTCTAGATGCATTTGGTAGTCTACAATGGAAGCTACATAAATGGGCTATTGCAATACAGTGAAGTAAATCCATAAAGAACCCATTGAATCACACTATTTTATAAATTATTTTCTATTACTTTATCTCTAACTAGAGCTTCCTTCTGTCATGTCCTCTGTATTTCTATTTTTGTTCATCTTTTTTTCTTCCAGTAATATATCTATGGGAAGTGTTGCTATGCGTTTAAAACTGGGAGACCAGCATCTTTCTATAATAAAAATATACTGGAAAGGTTGATTACAGCATATAAGTATTTACTGCTAAAATATGGACTACAAGTTTATGACAGAGGAGAAACCCTCCTCTGTGAGTACACAGGTGCTTCTTTTTGGTCTCAGCTTTTCCTCAGTGATCATCATTGCTAATGATGACGGAACATGAGATGGGTCCTCTGGGATGTTGAGACTCTGACAGTCAAACCCTGTACCAAAAGATAACTGCTGCATCCTTAGACCACTTGACCTGACTCCTTTCTATCCTCACTCACTCAGCAAACTTGGCGAAACATTGAGCTCTTCTTCTAGCTTGAAAAGAAATAAAATCATACCAAAGCTATCTCACTTTTTTTTTCCTAAAGTTTATGAGGCCATACAGAGGAATCAGATTGATCATGGTACAACTCTGGGTAAATCTTCATTAAACTTCCTTCTATTTGATCTCTCAACTTTCTTTAGCCACAGAGTTTGTGCTCTCAATACCTCTCTCTGTTAAATGGCTAAGTTTCCTCTTCTTTCCCTCCTTTTTAAGTTAGGTTTTTTTCCCCCATATATTATCATGAAATAACAAATAGTACATTAATACACTTAAAATGAACATGTAATACACTTGAAATATGTAATTAGAAGCTTAGAATATCAATTGTTCTGCACTTTTAGAATTATAAATCTAGACACACACCTAGGAATTTTTATAATAATCACATAACTATCATTCATTTAAATAGCTTTTTGGTGTATTATTGTGTGGTATTAACATACATATGTGTCAATGTGTTTAAATTGGCCACCTTTAATGGACAGTTATAACATTTAGTCACTTCTGTGTCTCAAGAAATTTTAGTGCCAACTTCTTGATTGGCTTACATCCATGAGAAACATACAAATTACCTTTCCAATCTAGCCAATGATCTTTTAAAATTAATTATAATATTTACTATGTAACTTTCTCTACATTAATAAAAGTGTCTTAATTTTTATGGAGAGGAATTGGGAATAGGTATGGTTTTCTGAATCATACTGGAATTAAACTAGAGACAATGAAAGCATTGGTTTTTACCTGTACCAAAGTCAACTTGCATTTACTGCCTAAGAGCACTGAGTTTGTATGTACAGACATCTTTAAAATTTCTTTACCCTTTTCCTAATATTGTATATTTTAGTCCTTTTTTTCCCTTCAGTTAGTCATCACTTGATTTGAATTTATAACCCACAAATTCCCTTTATCTTTTTTTTTTTTTTTTTTTTTTTTGGTTGAGACAGGGACATACTATGTTGCCCAGGCTGGTCTTGAACTCCTGAGCTTAAGCAATCCTCACAACTTGACCTACCAAAACGCTGAGATTGAATGCATGAGCAACTATACCAATCCACAAGTTGAATTTTAAAATGACTTAAAGGAAATAAAAATGAAAATGTATCTTATATTTGTACTTTTCATGTAACAATACTTACATACCTAAAATATTGTTACCAATGTCACATCAAATGTTAATTTTTTTTCAAATTCCAAATGCAAATGATAATTTATTATTTGATACTATATTTACCTCTATCCCAACCAATACCAGGCAAGATCTAAAATACATAGTTCTTTGGGCTCCCAGTTTAAGAAGGTAAATTAAGTTATGATCAAAGCAGAAGCTCTCGGATTAATAGACTTTAAAAGTGTAAAACAAAACTAAATTATGACAATTTTGTTCTTTAGCTTTAGAAATTGATTAATAATATAGGTTTTAAAGTATTGGAAAAATGGCCAAAGCCCTGTCTTTGTGCATACTCTTTTCCTTGTTAAACTGCCATCCCCACCTTTTCCCTGTGATCTCTCATTCCTAACAAAGTTTAAAGCCCACTTGATAGCCTTCAGTAACATTCTCAAGTTTATTTAGGTACTGCTGGTTTTTCTATCCTACTACTCTATGCATATCACTGTACAGTATTTAATCCATTATATTTTAATGATGTTCTTATCTCTCACATTAGACTATTTAGAATATGGTTTATATCATGTATATTTCTACAATCTAATTGACATTTAATAAATGCTTACCCATTAAATTAGAAAAAAAAGTTTAAATTTGTTCTGTGTGAACTAAAACAATTTGACATCATTGAATAGAAACAATAAAAAAGTAAATTTTGTTTTAAAAGAAAACATTTAACAATTATAGTACATGATAAGAGAGGCCACTTTGAATGGTAATGAGTTCCAATTTACCATAGATATTCCAAGTATGAAAAAATATGAGAAAGTCTGGAAAGGATTAATTTATCATAGAGAAGTGTGAAATTAATGCTCTACTTACATTCTCTTGAAAGGTCTAGCTCTCGATATCACTAAAGTCAGTCTGTAAGTATATAATTTGTACAAGTAAATCTTCTTGTATTATAAAACAATGTATTAGTTAAACTGAAAGTCAATTGGCTCCATTTCCTAGACAAGGTGACTGAGGCATTAGCTGTATAAATGATATGTTGGAGCTCAATAACTATTGTGGCAGAAGGGGAAGAATAATCACTGTATTCAAAGTGCAGCATTCTTTCCTCGAGGCCACAGTCACTCGGCAGAAAGAATATAGGGAGGTGACTGTTTTCATGAGTGGATAGGTCATTCAAAGCGCTTGCAACATAGGGCAGCGCTCTTGGCACTAGAAACGAACATGCTGAGTCCTCACAGGGACAGATGGATTCGATGACAGCAATACTGCATAAAGGCTTTTATTAATAGCCTTTATTTTTAGCCTAGCATATGCTATTCTTGTATAAATGTTTAATCGCTTTGGAAACTTACTAAGTATTTTTATCTCAGATAATATCTTGTTGGAAAAAATTCCAGTTAAATTATATATTGCTCTATAAATGTCATAATGGTATAGTGACCTCTGTGTGTCCCAGATGAAAAGCGCTAGCTTGTATGTCAGCCTTAGTTTTTCTAATGCTATTATGGAGACTGTGGCTTATAATAAATGAGGTAGTAGAAAGGGAATTAAATCTGTAAATGTATCAATAAAATATACCTAAAATTAAATAACATAATCAAAATCGACATAATAAAAATGTACTTGAAATATAAAATACTTCATTTCCTTTCAGCAAGCTTAACAAATCACCCAAACTTCAAAATATCATTTATACTCATGAAATTGATGACCCCATTACATAGTAGCCTTGCAAAATTATATACGGTACTTCATGGAAACCAACAAAGTAACAATTTCAGATTAAGGAGAATATAATTATCAAATATAAATTAAAATGAGCTTCAAACAACTACAGATAATCATTTAAAACTGTGTATCTCATAAAATGTTTTACTCATCCTCTTTTGAATGCTCATTTGCTTTTCTGAGCAAGTTTCATTGCAAAATGACCCAGTGATTATTTTTAAATACATCAAAAGAGAATTTTATTCAGTGAGCTGGTTTATATTTCTAGTTCTTCCTCTAATTAACTATAATCATTTCATGTCACTTTTGCTCTTTTATATAATTTGGGCATTGAAAGAGATGACTCAGTTGCGTTTTGTCTTTATTATAAAAATATATGAATTTAAATACAATTATGTATATTAATATCTAGAAATTTTACATATTAAATGTGATTAACTATGCTGTTTGTACATTTTAAAATTCATGTAAGCCAAATATTCCATGGTGCAAATTACAGATCACCCCCAAGATTATTTTGACTTTTTTTTTTTAACTAAATAATAAATGTATCTCACTAGTACAACTTGGTGAATATTTACAAAGATTGAATGACTATCTCCTACATAACAAACCTCTAGACAAATAAATAGAACATTATCACCACCAGAAAATCCTCCCTTGTGCCTGTGTACAGTCATTTATCCTAAAATAATAGATTGAATAATAAATTTAAATATATTTGAATATGTAAAATAATAAAGGAAAATGTAAAATTATTTTGTACCAAAATAGTAAATATTCAAATAGATTAGTAATAACAATCATAATAAAGAATATGGACTGTCTTGCACTTAGAGTTTAGATGTACGTGTTTTATATTAAGTTAATATCATGAAATCAATTCGACGGCTGATTTTAGCAAGCTTTCATATTATGAATTTTTATACTCACAAACACAATACAAATAAATTTAAAAGCAAACGAGTAAACTAAAAGGAACAGAGAGAAGAGGAAATTACATTTCTCATTAATAATTTTTGTTTTAGCAGTCATGTGGATTCAACCATAAATTGGGTACTCCCATGATCTTGGGAGTTAGAAAAAATAATTTTGCACTGAATTAAAAATTAAAATATATGTCCTATAGAACTTGAATGACCTCCAGACTAAGGCTATCAATGCCTTAATAATTTTAACAAATCAAATTGTAAATTTACATGATTAGGGGAGGAGATAGAGTATTTAATAATGTGTATGAAAAATGAGTTTATAAAGGGACATTTAATGTGTTCTTTATATAACTACAATACCATGTTCTTTATATAATTACAATACCAGTTTTATTCAGTAAATAAAACTGTGCAAAGCTTAAATCATTTAGTTTTCTATTTAGCCTGTCTATGAGAAGAGAATGTACTGGGCCAGTCTAGTGATCTACTTGATTGCATTTTCATTAAAAACTTATATATGTTTTCCCTAGGCTTATGCATTTACTCAATGAGATTTTTAAGCCTCACTACCAACATTCTCAAGATATTAATTATAAAAATTGTTTTAAATGTGAACATTCAAGGATGGTTGATAAATCTTGGACCATCTCGATATCACAAAGTAAATGCCCTATTCGTGGACAATTTTGGCACACCTTTTAACATTCTAAAATTCCATCTGAAGTGCCTAAAATTTACATGTATATTCTTACTCCATGAAGTACTGTGTGAAAGGAAGAAAATGAAGAAGGAATATTGTTTAAATATCCATACTATCCGAAGTGATCTACAGATCTAATCCTATTTCCATCAAAATCCCAATGGCAGTTTTTACGAAATAGAAACAAAATCCTAAAATTCATATGGGATCACAAAAGATCAAGAGTAACCAAAGTGATTGTAGGAAAGAAGAACAAAAATGGAGGCAGCACATTTCCCAATTTCAAAATACATTGTAAACCTGTAGTGAGCCAAACAGTATGATAGTAGCATAAAGTCAAACATAGAGACCCATGGAACAGAATGAGAGAACCCAGAAATAAACCAACCCCATTTACTGTCAAATGATTTTTGACAAAGCTACTAAGAATATACAATGGAGAATAACCATTGCTTTAACAAACAGGGTTGGGAAAATTAGACATCAACGTGGAAAAAGACTAAGTTGAACTCTTACCTTATAACAACAAACAAATCAACCCAAAATGGATTAAAACTTAAACCTAGGATCTGAAACTATAAAACTCCTATAAGAAAAAAGGGAAAAATCTCCTTGATATTTGTTTTAGCAATGAACACTTAGATATCACACCAAGAGCACATGCAATAAAAGAAAAAATAGACAAGTATGACTACTTCAAACTAAAATGCTTCTGCACAATGAACAATCAACAGAATGAAAAAAAAAAAGGGAGAAAATGTTTGGAAAGCATATCTAAGTGCCTTTATATAGTGTGTTCTTACACGGCTATAAAGAACTGCCCATGACTGGCCTGGGTAATTTATAAAGAAAAGAGGTTTAATTGACTCACAGTTTCACATGGCTGAGGAGGCCTCAGGAAACTTACAATTATGGCAAAAGGGGAAGAAGCATATCTTACCTGGTGACAGATGAGGGAGAATGAGCAAGAGCAGGGAAATCTGCCTTATACCACCATCAGCTCTCAGGAGAAGTCACTCAATATCATGAGAACAACATGGAGGAAATCACTCCCATGATCCAAACACCTCCTATGTGGTCCCTCCCTTGACACAGTGGAGATTATGGGGATCCCACTTCTAGATGAGATTTGGGTGGGGTCACAGAACCAAACCATATCAAGGCTAATATAATAATATCTGAAATATATAAAATAATCCTACAAATCAGTATCAAAAACCAAAAACCAAAATAAATAATTTTCTAAAAACCTGCCTGAAAATGGGCAAAGTACTTAAACATTTCTCCAAAGAAGACATACAAATGACCAACAGGTATATGACAATGGGCTCAACATCAGTCATCATGAAGGGAATGCAAACCTGACTAAAATGAGATATTACTCATACCTGTTAGGATGGCTATTATTAAGAGAAAAAAAAAAGTTGGTGAGGATGTGGAGAAAAGAGGACCTATGCACATTGTTAGTGGGAATGTAAAATAGTATAGCTACTATGAAAAAGTAGTATGGAGGTTGCCTCCAAAATTAAAAGTAGAACTACCATATAATCCAGCAATTTCATTTCTAGGTATATAATCTAAATAACTGAAATCATCAACCCAAAGAGATATCTTTATGTTTATTGTAGCATTGTTCACAATAGCTATGTTATGGAAACAACTCAAATGTCCATGGACAGAAGAAAGGATAAAGCAAATATGATATATTCATACAGTGGAATGTTACTCAAACTTAAAAAGAGGGAAATCCTGTCATTTGTGAAACATAGATAAACCTGAAGGACGTTATGCTAAATGGGTTAAGCCAGTCACAAAATAACAATATTGCATAATTCCACTTTTATAAAGTATCTAAAATTGTCAGACTCACAGAAGCAGAGAATGTGATGGTAGTTGCCAGGGGATGACAGTAGGGGGAAATGGGGAGTTGTTCAATGGGTACAAAATTTTAATTATGCAAGATGGGTAATTTCTACAGAACAGTCTGCCTATAGTTAGCAATACTGTATTGTGCAATTTGCAATTTTGTTAATAAGGTTTCATGTTGAGTGTTCTTACAACAAGAATGACAATAAGGCCGGGTGCAGTGGCTCAAGCCTGTAATCCCAGCATTTTGGGAGGCCGAGTTGGGTGGATCATGAGGTCAAGAGATCGAGACCATCCTGGCTAACATAGTGAAACCCCATCTCTACTAAAATATAAAATTTAGTTGGGCATGGTGGCACACATCTGTAGTCCTAGCTACTAGGGAGGCTGAGGCTGGAGAATTGCTTGAATCTGGGAGGTGGTGGTTGCAGTGAGCCAATATCATGCCACTGCACTCCGGCCTGGTGCCTGGCAACAAAGCAAGACTCTGTCTCAAAAAAAAAAAAAAAAAAAAAAAAGTAACAAAAATAAAAGAAAAAAGGCACAAGGAAACTTTGAGATGATAGATATATTTGTTACATTGAATATAGTTATGGTTTCATGGGCATATGCATATATGCAAATTTATCAAATTGTATACATTAAATATGTGCAGCTTTTAGATATCAATTATACCTTCACAAAACTGTTTTAAAAAATTTAGAAAGCATAAAAACATTAGAAAAGGCTACTTAAAATATAAGCTATATCTAACACTATACCAATTATATTTTTAGTATAAAGAATTTTTTAAGTTTAAAATAATGGGCATGCAAAACTACTAAAAATTATAGGAATCATGCCTTTTTGTATAGGGTATATTATGTAAGAGGAGAGGTACCTTTAAGGTCAAAACATTCATAGGCTCTAATACTAAACGTCAAAATAATTTGATTCGACATTATGAAAGAACGAAGAAAACTACTTACAAAACTGAAAAATAGTTGTGATATTGCTTTGGGGATATCAACATTTCTTTATAATTCCTAATCATCAATGCTTTGAAGTAATGACCAGTAATAAAATATCTGAGTCTGAAATACCAACAGCTGGAAAAGCAAAACATAGAACTAAAAGGTCTGTTTTCACTAGCCACTAAGTTTTTTATAATAGAGATTTGTTTTATTTCCCCTAAGCCTTCTTTCCATTTAAGTTCTGAGATTATTAACCAATTCTTCTACCTCTATTATTCTTAAACAACATCTTAAAATAGGTTTAATGTTTCAGAGTCTGTATGTTTCATTAGTGTTTTAATTTTATATACAAAATTACGTATTTCTCATTATTATTATGATATATATTTTCAGTTTTGTCTGTTCAAATGAAGTTTCCGCTAATCATTAAAAAAATTCAGCAATTCCAATTCAAGAAACATGAATCAATCTTTTGTAGTTTTGAAAAATTTCAAAATAAAAATTTGTGGGCAAAACTTCAGGGCGAATTCTAGTGTAATGTGACCAATTCCTCCTCTGGCAGCAGTTGCCCAGATAGAAATATTAGAGTGAGTCAAGAGATGCTCTAGAGATGTTCCATCTCTTTCTTATGTGGACAATTGAGAGTCATGCTTTCCCTCACTTATCTGCATAGGGTTTTAAGGTAGACTATAAAGTTTGTTGGAAATTAAGTTATCATACTTATCAAAGAAAAAAGAAAATCTGTATCAAAAAAGACATCAATCTGTTATCTAAGAGTGGAGTGTTTTATATATTGGCTACATTCAACCGTATACATACACACCTTGTTCTTCCTATCTTCCTTAGTTGACAAATAAAAATTGTGTAGTTACCGCATTAAAAAAAGAAAGATAGAAATATGAGTTGAGTGCCTGCTAGTTCATGCCAAGTATTGCATTAGTCACAGAGATGGGATGCTTGTTAGCAGAGTAGCTGACTGCCAAAGAAGGACTGAACACACCACTCCATTAGACTTACAATCTAGTGATACATGTACACAAACACATATATACAAATGCATAATGTTTACATAAAATGTAAGATAATTTAAACACCAGACACATAACGAAGTATACTGTGGCTATATAGAATCACATATAACATGAAGCAAATTAGCATTTTTAAAAAAACTTTACATTCAGTGTATTTATCTAGGGCAGAAATATACCTGACAAAATGATAATTAACTTGGACAATTACTCTGTTTTATTGCGTGAGTTTCCCTATACATCTTGTTGTACTAATTAGAATTTCGAGGTAGGTTCTAAAAACCTGCATTTTTTTGTTGTTAACCTGTTTGACTAAGCAACTATTTGACTGTCTTATATCTATGGAGCATACATACTTTGAGTTACATTGTAAGAAATTCTTTGTTTAATAGAGCTATAACTAGAGTTGTGAGTTGTATATTACCATTTATGTTCACAAAAATTTGTGGAAGAGTAGTAATATTGATACTATTTTTCTTTTTATTTATAGTACATGAGAGATTTATTTCTGTCCAGAACTAAGTAAATTACCTAAATTTCTCTGTTTCAGAATAATAAATATGATGACAACTAGACTATTTTAAGATATATATAGCATAATAGACATATAAAATAATATACCTATATATGTGAATTTTACTGAGCTACTGAAGCTAAGTGGAATTAAAAAATATTCACCAATTCAAATTCACACATTAAAAAAGGGGACCAATATGATACTTGGCAAATCAATATCAGAATGATACCAAGGGAGAAATATAATAGGACAAATAATAATGAGTTTTTAAATATTTTTAAGAAAAAGAAATAATACTCTTTTGCAATTAGACATAACATTCTCATATACTGAAATAATGCAATCTTAGAAACAGGCTATCAATTCAAAGACTTAATAGGTAAAGTAATTACAGTTGTATGTTCACATTTCTATATACTTATTGTATCAATGTTTATAACTCTTGATTTCATGCATACGTGTCTTAGCTCTAGAAATATTTTATGTACAAAAAATTATTATTGACAATATTTTTGAATGTAGATTACAGAACAATGTGAGACAACATGACATAATGGAACTAAGACTAAACCTGAAGGCAGAAGATGAATTAAATCTTGACTCTGATGCTTACTAATTGAGTATAATCACTAAATCCACTAACTTTAGAGTGACAATTTTGGCATTTAGAAAGGAGCATAGTAATATTCCTACCTTGATACTTGTGGTGATTATTAAAATAAAATGAAATAATTTTATATGAAATACCACATTACAATACACAACAGTGTAAATAGGAGGATTCTGTAGTAATTAAAAACATTTTTTTCCCTTTTCAAACACACACACACACACACACACACACACACACACACAGACACAAAACCCTCTAAAAAGCCACAGTTATCTTTTCATTATTTTTAAGTAAGAAAATAATTTTAATATTGTCATTACTTCCAGGATTATATACAGTCATTAATTAAAAAATCATCAACTATATTCTTTGTCGATTTGGGTTGCTATAACACCATAGACTGGGTAGATTATAAAACTCAGAAATTTATTTCTCATTGTTCTGGAGGCTGAAAGTCCAAGGTCAAAGTGCCAGTAGATTTTGTGTCCAGCTAAGGTCCATATTTTTTTGGTTTACAGACAGACGTCTTTTTGCTGCAACCTCACATGACAGAAGGGGCAAGGGTGTTTTCTCAGGCCTCTTTTATCAGGCACTAATCCCATTCAGGAGGGCTCTACCCTCATGACCTAATTAGCCCCTAAATGCCTCACTTACTAATTCCATCATATTAGGGATTACATTTTTATATATGTCTATTGCAGTTACTCCAGGCATACTACTTCCTGAAGAACACAGGCATTCCCCAGGAAAATACTTTTTGGTTTCCATGAGTTTACTTTCTTATATCCTTTAAGTCTTTACTCAAATATCAAGATCTCTGTGAGATATTTTTTGACTCCTCTATGTAATGCCACAAAAAATTATATACTTTCTAGCATTTTCTTTCCTCTAACAATTTCATTAGTCACCACCTAACATATTATTTATTTTACTTACTTTTATGTTTATTTTCTGTCCATCTCTTCTTCCTAAAAATAAGCTCTCATTTAGCAGGAATTTTCATTTGATTTTTTTTCCGCTATTTTAGCAGCACCTTTAAGAATAAATGACACAGAATAGTTGTTAAATACATATGTGTTGAATGAATGAATAATAACTTATTTTTATGTGTTAAACTATGAAAGAAACCATCAATTCAGAAGGTACAATGTTTTAAAACAACTATCATTTGATTCAAAGTAGAGATTTTACTCTCTTTGATAAACTGTTTCAATTCATATATAAATTCAGGGATAGAGATGGAGTTTAGGAAAGGCAGAGATGCAGAGATACATAAAAATAGTGTTCAGACCTTCACATCTGAACAAGATTGACTTAGAGTGATTAAATTTACACTTTTTCCTGAAACAACTATAAAATAGACAAAATAAATAAGATAATGATTTGCAAGGCACTTCACATCAGGCAATGAAACAGTGATCCCTGAGAGATGGGAAATAAATGAGCTTAAATCTTACAATTGCCAAGATAATTGCCTTGTGAGAATTTTCAGACCTCAGCACTAGTAAAAGAAGCCCAATCAGAGTGTAGGAGATACCTTGACTTCAGGAAACAAGACTGAGCATCTATGGTGGTAAAGACAACTGGAGCAACCAGGAAAGATTAGCAAACAAGACAGTTTCATAGGTAAACTCCATAGGGACTGGTAGAACAAATTCCTGTGGTATTTAGTGGAGTACTCAACAGAATATGAGTATACGGAAACTACATGGAAAAACAATAGTATGAATTCTCATGAAGCAAACACTGATAGAACTACAAAAAATAGACAAATTCAGAATTATAGCAGGACATTTTAATATCTCTTTTTCAATAAATGGTGAATCATTTAACTACAAGATCAGGAAGGAAACTCTGAAATCAGCCAACTTGCACTAAGTGACATCTATAAAACATTACACCCAAAAACAACATAATATATATTTTTTTCAACATAATTTATCAAGTTTTAGCCATACCAATCAAAAAAAAAAATACATGACAATGATAGCCCAAATATCAGAAAGGGACAAAGTATGCTGATGTAAGATTCTTATGCTATAAATAGAATAATATAATTTAACTTGCAGGTGGAATGTAATAAATTAAAGAGGCATACTATAAATCGTTAAGCAGCAAAGTAGAATAAAGGAATATTTGGTGTTAATAAATATGTAAAGTTTCTTGATTATGATGATGGTTTCAAAGGTGTTACATATGTCAAAATATATCAGATAGTATTATTTAATTATGTTCATTGTACTGTATCTTGCCATGCCCCTAGAAGTTTTTGGTTAATATTTCATACTTTAAGATCATATATATATATATATATATGAATAACAATTCCTTTTATATAAACACTTCTTCTTGCTTTAAAGTTAGTTTAGCCAGAGATCTTTCTTCTACTCTTTGGACTCTAAATTACAAGACCTAAAGGCATGTCAACTGTCTAGATTCTAGAAATTTTGGCTTTGAACAAGATACATTTCTGGACTTACTCTCAAAGGCCTTTAAAAATGAAAAGACTTATGCTGTGAATGAATTTTGGACTTACAAAACTAAAATAAAACACAAGTCAACTTGCGTTTCCATGTACAGAAAAGTAAGTTTGGAAGTTAGTACTTTAGCATCTTCTTTACCAAGAATTGCATTTGCTGAGGAGGATTATTTGCCTTAATTATTTATTAAAAGAGAAATTTCTGTGCCAATTAGTGGCTACCACCTAATTAATATACTTACATGCATACATACACATAGTTATATACAATATATGCATGCAGCTTGTGCACGCATTTGTGTATATATATTTTTTATACCTGTACGTGTGTGTGTGTGTGTGTGTGTGTGTGTGTGTGTACATTTAAAACTAAAGAATTTAGAACTGAATGATTGCCCCAATCTGGTCCTATCTCCCTTGTCAGGAGATATTGAGAAGTGGACAATAGTGGCAATAGCGGCTTGCACAATGAAACACTTTCTTCCAGCTCCTGGGAGTGTTGCCCACTGAGAGTTTATAGCTGAGTGTTTCTTCCAGAGTTACTCTCTGTCAAAGGAAGCTACCTTCTTAAAGATTATACCACTTGGAATAGGCCATGTCAAATGACCTATTAATTTTATAAGGCTGGAAACCTTAGCTCAATTAGGTACTTCTTTGGGGTCCATTTCATGCAAACTTCATAATTTATGAGATCCTGTAAGGCCAGTGTTTGAACTACATTGCACTGAAACCTCCTCTTCTAATTTATTATGTTCCCCTTGTTTCTTATTTGTAATGATCATGAGATTACTCTTCAATAAACTTCTTGTAGGAAAACGTTCATCTCACCATATGTTTGTCAGGACCAACAGAAGAAAACGTTCTGATTCATTATCTGTTAAATTATCATTATCTGTTAGTATTATTTAAATTTTAGTAATTATAATTTCTAAAATATGTTTTTAATTATCTTATCACTTTTCATAATCAGTTATTCTTAAGTTTTTAATTTCCACTTGTATTTGACAACATACAGGATTTCTGGGACATGAAAGCGTGTCCTAATTAAACCAAGAAATAGATTCAAGCCAGCCAGTGTATATTTAAACTTTATTTTTAATTCCAAGCAAGTTCTATCAGAGATTTTTTTTCCTCCCCTTAACTCATCCCAACGTGATCTGCACCCTTCTAGATTTCTGGTTTCATATGACGGTCTCAGTCGCACCACTCCAAATTTTGTTAGAATGTGTTATAGACTGAATGTTTACGGCCTTCTAAATCCATGTATTGAAATCCTAAACCTCAGTGTGATGGTATTAGAAAGTGGATCCTCTGGAAGGAGATCTCATGAATGGGATATGTGCCCTTATAAGGAGAAACAGGAAAGCATGAGAATAAAATGAGATAATGGCTGTCTACAAGCTTCAAGAGTGCTCTCACCGGACACTAGTTTTGTCTGGTATCTTGATCTTGGATTTCCCAGCCTCCAGGCTGCGATAAACAAATGTTTGTTGTGTAATCTATCTAGTCTATGGTAATTTGTTATAAGACCCCCAACTGACTAAGACTCAGGCCTATGTTTGCTCTTTAGAATAGAGTTCTAGTTCTATGTATCAACTTTCTGATCTCAGGCAAACCTGTGGCTTTGGAATTTGCCAGTAGTCTGGTCACTGCCTTTCTGTCTATTCTTCTCAACCCACCTTCCATGTTTCCTTACTTTCTCTTGACCATGACTGCGCACAAAAAGAACTTTTGCTGCATTGTATCAAATATTTTATGGTGTTGTCTACAAATCTATTCAGAGATACTGCAGAAAAAATTTAACAGATTAACAATTTTTAGTATGTGAGAAATGTTTAAATGCTATAGCGCTAAAGAGATTAAGACTTTTTGCTTATAAATATACATTTATATAAATAAGATTTTATCTTTCGAGAAAAAGCATGTGCATAAAGATTTGTATTTTAATATTACTTAAAATAATATTTTTAAAAATATAACTTTTTTTATAATCAGGTTTTAAAATAATTCAGTTTCTAAAAACTTATTTTTTGCATTGTTTCTAAAAGTATTTGGTTCAAAGGTTTAACCATATTTTTTTCTAGTTATATTTTTAGAATTATAATAACTTGGTCAAAGTGTATGAATTTGATTGACAGCTAGAATAATACAGGGTTCTTCTGTTCCGACATCTGACTGATATGGGTTGAGTTCCAGTTTTGTCAACAACTCTGTGAACTTAGACTTTTCTAACCTTCTATTTGTTAATCTATAAGATCTAGATAATAACAGAAGCTGTGCAATAGAATATTTGAGATTACACAAAATAATGCTAGTAAATGTTTAGCAGAATAAGCATACAATGTGTACTATGATCATTACTACAATCTTTTCTTCTGCATCTGTTGATGCAAGAGTGATAAGTTTATGTGACTTTTGCAGTGATGAATTTAAGTTGTTCCTTTCCAAAACCTATTTAGAAGTTCTTAATTGTTACTTCCACATATACCTATAAACTATATTTTCAAAATTCTGGCATTCAATTTCAAATATTTAACTTTCATGTATTTTCAATTTTTTAAAGATGAATTCCTAATTTTTTATTGCACTTATGAAAGTCACATATTCAATTTCCTTTCCGCTATAAAGCTGCATTCATCAATTGTAAAGAAGCGTAGAAACTATGCTGAATATTAAACGCAGTAGCATTCCATCACTTTCTGTTAATATTTGTGGAAGATCAAATTTAATTCTACTGTGGAGCAGTGACTTGAAAATCTTCCCTACTTTAGCAGCCAGAAGAGCACAAGCTTTGTTAAACCTTTTACTGAGTCACAAATTATTCTCAGTGTAATCAGACTAATTAATTCTTCAAAAATATTTGTGAGCTATTAGTCACTTCATACATTTATATGACAGATTTATTTTCTTAATGTTTCCAGTTGAAAAACAATTAGGTTGCATATATAAAAATTAAAACGGCACCTTTCATAAATGCCAAGAAGGTAACACATATCAAACAATGACAAAGGTTCACCATGAAGATTTTGAGTGATGGGAGTAATATATTACTAATGATACCAATGGCACTGGGAAGAGAAATTAGCTAGGCTTAGCCAAAGCATGTGATTAATAGGCATGAATTAATAGGCATGAATAATGCCTTTGATATCCATGAGGTCTGATGGGTATCATTACGTAAATGATTGGCTTGTTATCAGCCACTAGCATGACTGTTTTCCAAATTGTGGATAAATGTCAAAAAGCACCATTTAGCTTGATTCATTTTATTAACTAAAAGGTTTCCTGTTTTTTTAAGAGGTCCCTATCTGATATTGCTGTCATGAAATCTGATACAAATATAACATATGTTAAAATTAGGAGTTCCTGAAACACATATACCTTCAGAGTTCTTAGCCTTTCTGCGTACTTGTTCCAGAAGGTCTATTTTAGTGTCCAAAAAAAATGTAAGAATTATGAAATTAAACAAAATAAATAAATCATCAAATTCTATATAAATGTTTCCATTAAAGATTTATAATTTGAGAATATACATTCTTTTCATAATTTGAGAATTTTTAAAAAATACAGATGAAATTGTACCATTCATTTATAATTCATTACTTTTTCAGAATTAAGCAGTTGCAAAAGGAGCCAATTTCATGTAAAATTCTATTCCAGCATAAGTTTTGAAATGAAACATTCTACAGTTTATTTTCAGCCAAGGTAAATAGTTTGCGCAAAACTGTAGTCAATATTCTTTTATCAGTTAGGAGTAGTCTTCTTAGTAAAAGGGTATATATATTTTAAAAGACCTAGTAAGTTTGTTAAATATAATGCCTTTGGAAAAGTTATATCTTTTATGAAGTAGTTATTGGGTTTGCAATTATTGTCAAAATAATAAAATTTCTTCTACAATAAAGAATGTATCTGGAATTTAAAATTGTTTATTAAATAATGAATTATATATTTAATAAACTATATTTTATAGTTTGTATTGAAGGATATCTTAAAAAGTCATCTCTGTGATGGTTCTGAATCCAGTAATGGCACAGTGACATGTATCACTAATCTTCCTGAAGATTAAAACTTTAAACTCTAGGCAAAATTTCTAAAAAACTGAAAATGAAGAATCTGGAAAGTGATCAAAACCAGGCATAAACTGTAAGAGATTCAACGTTAGAAATAAATAGTATCAATGTTTATTTGACTTTTCCTCAAAGGCAACAGTCTATGCAGCAAGAAATGGCTAAAACTTAAAAAGTCTCAAGTTGTATTAGAGGATGACATGTTGTCAGATAAGCTACTAATTGAGAAAGAAGATTCTATAAAGGAGAAATCCCCAGGGGAAGCCCCAACTTCTGCATATATACTCTTCTCTAATTCTTACCTGAATATTGAACTACATTTCAGCAGGTAGATTCTAAAGTACCCAGAAAAGTGCAGTCTTGGATAGTTGGATATAACTGAATAAAGATTTAAACCATTTCCCAAAAAGAAGTGATGTATTTTTGAAATGGAGTTCCACCAAACTTAGGGGTGGGTAAGGTGCTTCAAAAATAAATACCTTTGTCCACCTGTATAGACAGATAATTAATACACATATAGTCCAAACTTTCCAAATTCAAAATAACCACCAAGTAATTTGTCTGCCTGCTAGGTGGAGACTAACATTCTTTTGGGGGCAGTATCAAAATGTAGATTTTTGACAATATACCAGTCGCAATATCGAGTATACAATAAATTGCTAACATATAAGGAAATGGGGCATGTAATCCATAGCCAAAAGGGAATACTTTTTAGCTGAAACCCAGATGACACAGAATTTGAAATGAGCAGACAAGGATTTTAAAACTGCTATTTAAAATATGCCTGTTGGGCGGGGGTGAAGAACATATACAAACAATATGAAGCAAAATAAAGATCCAGGAAGTTAGAGAAGTTATAATATACAGCATCATAAAAGAAAATGTTACTTAATTAAAATATTAGGAGATTAGAAGTGGCAGAAAAAAGGTGAAGAGTAGTCATCTTGAAGAATAGGTGAGAAAATATTAAAAAAGTGAAAATAACTTTAATGTCTTATGACAAAATAAAAGTGGCCCAACATACAAGTAACTGGAGTCCCAAAATAAAATAGAGATATTATGAGAAAAAAAAATCTTTGAAGAAATAATGTCCACTGCATTATAGATTCATCATCATAGATCTTACAGAAAAAAAAAATCAAAATACAAATCCAATATGTCAACAAAATATAAGCAGAATAAATACAAAACAGCCACACCTAGTTACATCATATTCAAACTGCTGAAAGCCAAATATGTAGAGAAGATTTTATGAGCAACAATAGGAATAAGATGGCAGTAGATACAAGAAAAAAAAAAAACTACTAAGTTTTACAAATCTTGAGCATATACTAGTTGGTATACACAAGAAATGATGATGAAAATATATTTATGACTATAAAAGTCTCAGTTCATTCTAAAATATTGAAATTACATCAAGCATATTCTCTGACCACAGTAGAATTTAAATTATGAAGGATAAAATATCAAAAAATGCCAAATATTTAAAATTAATCAGAACATTTCTCAACAGGACCTATATCTAACAATGGAAATTACATCTCAAAGTGAGATTTGAAAGGAGACATAGAAGCTATATCATTCCGCTTCTCACCTCTCAAATAGTGTGTTGTTTTCACATTTCAAAATAAAATAATTGCTTCTCAATAGTCTTCCAAAGTCTTAACTGATTCCAGCATTAACACAAACATCCAAAGTCTCATCTCAGACAAAGCAAGTTCTTACACCTATGAGCCTGTAAAATAAAAAACAAATTATTTATTTCCAATATGCAATGGTGGAGTTAGGCATTGGGTAAACATTCTTACACTAAAAGATAGAAATTGGACAAAAACAGAGGTTACAATCCCCATGCAGGTGTGAAACCCAGCAGGGCACTTATTAAATCTTAAAACTCAATCTACCCAGCTCTCTTTGGGTTTCACAATTTTCCAGGCTTCTAGAATATAATGGATCTCATCAATGCTCTGAGTTAGGTGAGACACAAACTATTTCCTTGGGCAGTCCCCTGAAAAGCAATATGGTTACATGCATACTCTACCCTTTTCTTTACCTGGCAAATGAGAGATTGCCAAACTGCATTGGTCTCTGTGCACTGTATGTCAGGTCCTCTGGAATAGTATTAAGGTGCTCAGCTCTTTTTTGTTCTCAATGGCCCTCAGGTATCTAGAATATGCCAAATCCACTTAGGGCTTTAAGGCAGGTGAAACAGAAACCAGTTTCTTGGTCATCTCCCCAAAACGGAAACATTAGTCTAATTCATTTCCTTTCCAGGGAAAATCTGGGAGCTGGGGGTTTTCTCCTGCTCATTCCATCCTGAGCAAAGTGTAGTGCATTGGGTGAGTTGATACTTGCTAGTCCAAATTTTCATTGCCCTCTAATGTGGTGCCCTTTTCTGTCAGTGCTTAACTTAGGCAAGATGGGAACCAGTTTCCCAGGCAGATTCTCAAAAACTTTGCATCTTAAATATACATTTCAGGCTTTTCTATCCTTCCTTAGGGGGAAACTGAGAATTGGGAGTTTTTCCACCAATCACACCTGGCTGAACCAGAAGGAGTGAGTATGGTGAGTCAGAGCCATGACTTTTTCTGTCAGTTTTTGTGCAGCTTGTTTTTTGGTTCAGGAACTTCTTAACAGTTTTCTGGATTTTTTACACAGGGAATTGTGTGGGGAAGAAGGGTCTGGAGCTTCCTATTCTGCCATTTTGCTGAAAGTAATTTTGCCAGTTTAGAAAGTAATTGTATAAACTTTAGATTATTTTCATATGATTGGGACTCAACTATTGTATGATTTCTTCTTTCCTTTGCAACATTTATTTATCTGCAATTTGAAACTAAGTAAAGTAACAGCTGACCCTTTAAGCTCCTAAGCAGATCAATTAATTCTTTTTTTTGACATTAGTTATGAACATCAGAGAAAGGGAGGCTAAAGCTTAATTAAGTTTCCATATACTCACAGACTAGATGGAGTTTTATTTAGTTATATAATAATGAAAGAAAAATTCATCTGTGGACAGATTTCCCTGTGCTCTCACTGCTCATGTTTACAAGTTCCAAGGGCTAATTTTAAGATGGAATAAAAATAGAAATGAAAATAAAAATGAGAAGTCCTTCAGAATTATGAAACTATAGTTATCTGTTTTGTTATTATACTTTAAGTTTTGGGGTACAAGTGCAGATCTTGCAAGATTGTTCTATAGATATACACATGCCATGGTGGTTTGCTGCCTCCATCCCCCCATCACCTACTTTAGTTATTTCTCCCAATGTTATCCCTCCCCAATCTCCCCTCTCTTTGCGATCCCTCCCCTAGCGCCCAACGCCCCAACAGACCCCAGTGTGTGATGTTCCCTTCCCTGTGTCCATGTGTTCTCATTGTTCAATACCTACTTATGAGTGAGAACATGAGGTGTTTGGTTTTCTGTTCTTGTGTCACTTTGCTAAGAATGATGGTTTCCAGATTCATCCATGTCCCCGCAAAGAACATGAACCTCATCCTTTTTTTATGGCTGCATAGTATTTCATGGTGTAGATGTGCCACATTTTATTTGTCCAGTCTATCACTGATGGACATTTGGGTTGGTTCCAGATCTTTGCTGTCATAAACAGTGCTGCAACGAACATATGTGTGCATGTGTCTTTATAACAGAACAATTTATACTCCTCTGGGTATATACCCAGTAATGTGATTGCTGGGTTGAATGGAAATTCTATTTCTAGATCCTTGAGGAATCTCCCATAATGGTTGAACTAAATTATACTCCCACCAACAGTGTAAAAGTGTTCCTTTTTCTCCACATCCTCTCCAGTATTTGTTGTCTCTGTTTTTTTTAATAATCGCCATGCAAACTGGCATGAGATGGTATATCAATGTTGTTTTAATTTGCATTTCTCTAATGACCAGTAATGATGTGCATTTTTTCATATGTTTGTTGGCCACATACATTTCTTCTTTTGAAAAGGGTCTGTTCATATCCTTTGCCTACTTTTGAATGGGTTTGTTTTTTTCCTGTAAATCTGCTTTAGTTCTCTGTAGATTCTGGATATTAGCTCTTCGTCAGATGGGTAGATTGCAAAAATTTTTTCCATTCTGTTGGTTGCTGGCTTTTGTTGCCATTGCTTTTGGTGTTTTAGTCATGAAGTCCTTGCCTATGCCTATGTCCTGAATGGTTTTATTCCAAGGTTTTTATGGTGTTAGGTCTTATGTTTAAACCTTTAATCCATCTGGAGATAATTTTTATGTAAGATGTAAGGAAGGGGTACAGTTTCATCTTCCTGCATATGGCTAGTCAGTTTTCCCAACACTATTTATTAAACAGGGAATCCTTTCCACATTGCTTGTTTTTGCCTGGTTTGTCAAAGATCAAATGGTTGTAGATGTGTGGTGTTGCTTCCAAGGCCTCTGTTCTGTTCCATTGTTCTATATCTCTGTTTTGGTACCAGTACCATGCTGTTTTGATTACTGCAGCCTTATAGTATAGTTTGAAGTCAGGTAGTGTGATGCCTCCAGCTTTGTTCCTTTTGCTTAGAATTGTCTTGGTTATGCAGGCTCTCTTTTAGTTCCATATGAAGTTTAAAGTGGTTTTTTCCAGTTCTGTGAAGGTCAATAGTAGCTTGATGGGAATAGCATTGAATGTATAAATTACTTTGGGCAGTATGGCCATTTTCACAATATTCATTCTTCCTAACCATGAGCATGGAATGTTTTTTTCCATCTGTTTGTGTCCTCTCTGATTTCCTTGAGTAGTGGTTTGTAGTTCTCCTTGATGAGGTCTTTCACATCCTTGGTTAGTTGTGTTCCTAGGTATCTTATTTTCTTTGTGGTAATTGTGAATGGGAGTTCACTCAAGATTTGGCTCTCTGTTTGTTTTTTATTGATGTATAGGATCGCTTGTGATTTTTCACATTGATTTTGTATCCTGAGACTTTGCTGAAGCTGCTTATCATCTTAATGAGATTTTGGGCAGAGACCATGGGGTTTTCTAAATATACAATCATGTCATCTGCAAATAGAGACAGTTTGACTTTCTCTTTTCCTGATTGAATACCCTTTATTTCTTTTCCTTGACTGATTGCTCTGGCTAAAACTTCCAATACTATGTTGAATAGGAGTGGTGAGAGAGGTCACCATTTTCTAGTGCCAGTTTTCAAAGGAAATGCTTCAAGTTTTTGCCTATTCAGTATAATATTGGCTGTGGGTTTGTCATAAATAGCTTTTATGATTTTAAGGTACATTCCACTGATACCTAGTTTATTGAAAGTTTTTAGCATAAAGGCTGTTGCATTTTGTTGAAGGCCTTTTCTGTATCTATTGAGATGATCATGTGGTTTTTGTCTTTGGTTCTGTTTATGTGATGGATTACATTTATAGATTTGTATAGGTTGAAACAGCCTTGCCTCCCTGGGATGAAGCCTACTTGATTGTGGTGGATAAGCTTTTTGATGGACTGTTACATTTGGTTTGACAGAATTTTATTGAAGATTTTTGCATCAATGTTCACGATGGACATAGACCTGAAATTTTCTTTTTTAGTTGTGTCTCTCCCAGGTTTTGGTATCAGGATGATGTTGGTCTCATAAAATGAGTTTGGGAGTATTCCCTCTTTTTGTATTGTTTGGAATAGTTTCAGAAGAATTGGCACCAGCTCCTCTTTGTACATCTGGTAGAATTCGGCTGTTAACCGGTCTGGACCTGGACTTTTTTTGGTTAGTAGGCTATTAATTGCTGCCTCAACTTCAGACCTTATTATTGCTCTATTCAGGGATTCAACTTCTTCCTGGTTTAGTCTTGGGAGGGTGTAAGTGTCCAGGAATTTGTCCATATCTTCTAGATTTACTGGTTTATGTGTATAGAGTTGTTTGTAGTAATCTCTAGTTGTAGTTTGTATTTCTGTGGAATCAGTGGTGAGATCCCCTTTATCATTTATGATTGCATCTATTTGATTCTTCTCTCTTTCCTTTTTTATAGTTTGGCTAGCAGTCTATGTATGTTGTTGATCTTTTCATAAAACCACCTCCTGGATTTATTGATTTTTTGAAGGATTTTTTTGTATCTCTATCTCTTTCAGTTCTGTCCTGATCTTAGTTATTTCTTGTCTTCTGCTAGCTTTTCAATTTGTTTGATCTTGCTCCTCTAGTTTTTTAATTGTGATGATACAGTGTCTATTTTAGATCTTTCCTCACTTCTCATGTGGGCATTTATTGTTGTAAATTTCCCTCTGGACACTGCTTTAAATGTGTTTCAGAGATTCTGGTACATTGTGTCTTTGTTCATTGGTTTCAAAGAACATCTTTAATTCTGCCTTCATTTCATTATTTATCCTGTAGTCATTCAGGAATGGGTTGTTCAGTTTCCAAGTAGTTGTGCGGTTTTGAGTGAGTTTCTTAATCCTGAGTGCTAATTTGATGGCACTGTGGTCACTGGTTGTTATGATTTCT
Source organism: Cacajao melanocephalus (assembly GCA_963573385.1). Lineage (NCBI taxonomy): Eukaryota > Metazoa > Chordata > Mammalia > Primates > Pitheciidae > Cacajao > Cacajao melanocephalus. Next base: position 22,089 of record CAUYLG010041518.1, on the reverse strand, counting down.
ATTCTTTTGCATTTTCTGTGGAATGATTTACTTCCAATTATGTGGTCAGTTTTAGAGTAAGTGCGATGTGGTGCTGAGAAGAATTTGTATTCTTTGGATTTGGAGTGGAGAGTTCTGTAGATGTCTATTTGGTATGCTCGGTCCAGATCTGCATTCAAGTCCTGGATATCCTTTTAATTTTCTGTCTCTTTGATCTGTCTAATATTGACAATGGAGTGTTAAAGTATCCCTCTACTATTGTGTGGGAGTCTAAGTCTCTTTGTAGGTCGTTCAGAACTTGCTTTATGTATCTGGTTGCTCCTATGTTGGTGCATAGATATTTAGGATAGTTAGCTCTTCTTGTTGCATTGATCCTTTTGCCATTATGTAATGCATTTCTTTGTCTCTTTTGATCATTGTTAGTTTAAAGCCCCTTTTCTCAGAGACTGCAATTGCAACCCCTGCTTTTTGTTTATTTTTCCTCCATTTGCTTGGTAAATACTCCTCCATTCCTTTATTTTGAGTCTATGTGTGTCTTTGCATGTGAGTTGGGCCTCCTGAATACTGCACACCAATGGGTCTTGACATTTTATCCAATTTGCCAGTGCATGTCTTTTGATTGTGGCATTATCTTATTTATATTTAAGGTTAATATTGTTATGTGTGAATTTGATTCTGCCATTTTGATACTAGCTGGTTGTTTTGCCCATTAGTTGATGCAGTTTCTTCATTGTGTCAATGGTCTTTACCATTTGGTACGTTTTTGCAGTGGCTGGTACTGGTTATTCCTTACCATATTTAGTGCATCCTTCAGGAGCTCTTGTAAGGCAGGGGTTGTGGTGATGAAATCTGTCAGTAATTGCTTGTTTGTAAAGGATTTTATTTCTCTTTCACTTATGAAGCTTAGTTTGGCAGGATATGAAATCCTGGGTTGAAAGTTCTTTTATTTAAGGAGGTTGAATATTGGCCCCCACTATCTTCTGGCTTGTAGGGTTTCTGCCAAGAGATCCACTGTGAGTCTGATGGGCTTCCCTTTGTAGGTAACTGGACCTTTCTCTCTGGCTGCCCTTAGGATTTTTTCCTTCATTTGAACCCTGGTGAAACTGACAATTATGTGCCTTGGGGTTGCTCTTCTTGAGGAATATCTTTGTGGTGTTCTCTGTATTTTCTAGATTTGAATGTTGGCCTGCCTTGCTAGGTTGGGAAAGTTCTCCTGGATAATATCCTGAAGAGTGTTTTCCAGCTTGGATTCATTCTCCCTGTCACATTCTGGTACATCGATCAAATGTAGATTAGGTTTTTTCACTTGTATATGCTTCACGAAGTTCTTGTGCTGTGTTTTTCAGCTCCTTCAAGTTTTTTATGTTCTTCTCTAAGCTGGTTATTCTAGTTAGCATTTCATCTAACCTTTTTTCAAGGTTCTTAGTATCTTTGCATTGGGTGAAAACATATTCCTTTAGCTCAGAGAAGTTTGTCATTACCTACCTTCTGAAGCCTGCTTCTGTCAGTCTGTCAAACTCATTCTCCATCCAGTTTTGTTCCCTTGCTGGTGAGGAGTTGTGATCCCTTGGAGGAGGTGAGACGTTCTGGTTTTTGGTGATTTCATCCTTTTTGCTCTGGTTTCTTCCCATCTTCATGGATTTGTCTACCTTTGGTCTTTGAAGTTGGCGACTTTCAGATGGGGTCTCTGAGTGGACCCCCTTTCTTTTGATGTCGAAGCTATTTCTTTCTGTTTTTTAATTTTCCTTCTAACAGTCAGGCCTCTCTGCTGCAGGACTGCTGGAGGTCCACTCCAGATCCTGCTTGCCTGGGAATCACCTGCAGGAGTTGCAGAACAGCAAGGATTGCTGCCTGTTCTTTCCTCGGGTATCTTCCTCCCAGAAGGGTACCTGCCAGATATCAGCGAGAGCTCTTCTGTACGAGGTGTCTTTTTGGATATATGGGGGTCAGGAGCCACTTGAGGAGGCAGTCTGTCTCTCATCAGAACTCAAGTTCTGTGCTGGGAACTCTGTTGCTCCCTTTAGGTCGGCTGGGCAGAGACGTTTAAGTCTATTGCAGCATAACTCACAACCGCCCCTTTTCCCAGGTGCTCTGTTCCAGGAAGGTGGGGTTTTATTTATAAGTTCCTGACATGCTACTGCCTTATTTCAGAGATGCCCTGACCAGCAAGGAGGGAGTCTAGTCATAGTCTGCTTGTAGAGGTGCTGTTGAGCTGCTCTGGGCTCCGTGTAAACTTTCTTGCACTATTGTTTACACCAGTAAAGTTAGAACTCCCAAGGCAATGGGGGACACCCTTCCCCTCACCGAGCTCGACCATCCTTGGTTGAGTTCACGCTGCTGTGCTGGCTGTGAAACTCTCAAGCCAGAGGGTTTCAGTTTGCTGGTCTTTGTGAGCGTGGGAGCCACTGAGCCAGATCACTTGGCTCCCTACCTTCAGCTCCCCTTATTTCAGAGAAGCGAAAGGCTCTATCTTGCAGGTGTTCCAGGCACCAGCCAGAACAGCCTCCTAGATTTGTGCCAAAAACCTGTGACACTGGCTGAAACAGTGGCTTAGATCTGTGCTGGAAACCTGCAGCTTTTATCTGCCCAGTGGAAATCCCCTGGTCTGTGGGCTGTAAAAACCATAGGAGAAGTGCAGGATCTGAACTGGAGTGCTGGGGTGGCTGGAAAAGTCCCTGATGTCCTCTGTTGTGTGGTAGGAGGGGTCCTCCTGCTCGTTGCATTTCCCTGGTAAGGCAGCGCCCCACCCTCCCTCGATTTGTCCCCGTGGGCTACACCCACTGTCCAACCAGACCCATTGAGATAAACCTGGTACCTCAGTTGGAAATGAGAAGATTGTTCGCCTTCTGTGTCACTCTCTCTGTGAACTGCTCTCGGGAGCTGTTCCTATTTGGCCATCTTGGTGGACTCCCAGTTATCTCTCTTTATCTGTGGTTTATTCGTCATGAATTCCATCAACCCTGAATCTAAAACATTTGAAAAAATATAAAATATGAATTTTAAAAAATAATATTGTATAACATCTATTTACATAACATTTACATTGTATTAGGTATTGGTATTATAGGCAACCTAGATATGATTTATAAATACAGGAGACAATTTGCTTGTTTATATGCAAGTAATACATCATTTTATATCAGAGACTTGAGCATCCATAGATTTGGATGTGCATTGGTGAGTGGTGGGGTAGGGAGGATCATGAAATCTCCCACAGATATTGAGGAATGACTCTACAGTGAACATTTGCAACATGAAAGCAGCAGACACTTTATGAATGTGTGAAGAATACCAGATTAACAGGACCAAATTACCTGCTCTCCATATCACTTAAATTTCTTAATCTCAGTTTTGATAATAATTTTAAAGATTTTTTGACTAATGTTTTTATTTTACCTCAGCCTTCACACAAGACGTAGCATAAATTTACCATTACTAGTTTGAAATTCTTGTAATTAATAATAATATATAATGCTGGAAATGGATTCATCTTAATAAGAAAGCTGAACTACATCTGAAATTTATATTCATGTTTTATGATACAAAGAGCAAAATGACACTTTTGTGCCTAATCACTTCTAAGTAAATGGCTTATTGTTTACTACAAGAAATTAAGACCCTTCTTACCATTTTATGTTCTCAAGAGGTAGGTTTGAAGTTGGTGGAGTTTTGTTATTGCAAGCAATACATTGTAGTTTATAATTCTGCTGCCTTCTGAGGTATTTATGGACTATCCCCTACTTGATATTTAAGGAACTGATTTTCAGCTGATGGTTCTAGGATTAGCTGAGGCAGATATTGAACTACCTAAAATAGACAGTTAGCAAAAATGGCAAACTCTTAGAGTCTCACCTCTCACCCTGGAAAATCACAGATAATATGTATTAACAGAGGCACCTGAAGGACTCCGATAGCTCTATGCCCTTTCAAGCTAATGCATAAATAAATAACACTTGTAATCATTCTACTGATTTAATAAATTCAGTTTATATATTTTGGAAAATAAGGATTGAAGCTCCTTTTAATAAAATAATGTCCTGATTGCACCTGATAATTATTCACTACTTAAGATATAGTAAACTACTTTTAAACAGTATAAAATATATCTATGTTTATGATTATCAAGTGCACTGAGTTGACATTTAGTTTGTCACCTAGAGAATTCATTGACAGGTTGTTATATGTATTCAATATCATCACTTTGTTTTCTTGGAATAAGCAAAAAGAAGAAATGAGAAAATTGTCATTAATGTTTAAATATCCCATAAATAATTTAAGTTACACCTTAATAAGGTAAATCAAAGTGGATAAGAAGCTCAGTCAGTGGCATTTTCTACAGCTTTGTCTCTCTTCTTCTTTAAGCAAACTTGTGCCAAATTTAGTGAATTTTACTAAGAAGCATTTCGTTGTTCTATTTCCCTGTTTACTCAGATTTTGGAGGGACTTTATACTAAGTAATAGAGCATTTGATATCGGTAGATTCCAATCACCTAATTCAGGTGAGTCTCAGTCTGCTCATGGCTTTCAGTCATGTCTTTGTCTCAAGAACTGGATTGTTAGCTAATTGCTAACTGCTTTCTTCTGGTGCCACCTTATTAATAAGCGAAATTTAGTTATTATCACCATATTTTCTCTATGAGCCATAGCCTTTAATACATTCTAAACTATGTGATACAAGGTAAAAAATGAATGGAGGCATCAAAATGTTTAACAATTAACATACTGCCTAAACCGTGACTAAAGTTACTCTATCTCTATGGAACATTAGGAATCAGTTGCAGAGGTCTACACATTTCAGTCATGATATATTCCAAATGCAGTCCTTTTAAATGATTGTTCTTTTTAAGCATATTTGTTTTTATAGATTATGCAAAACAAATTATTTTTCCAAGAAGTCTATGTGTCCTCAAAAATTTTAAATGATTATAAGCATTGAGATGTGCAATGTAGTTTAAAATATTTTAGCATAGGCTGTGTGGTATTGTGTACTCATTCATTAGTTGAAATTTCACTTTAGGATTCTTCAGTTTCCCTAATCATAAATTTACATCTAAGAGGTCCTTTGTTAGCATTAGAATTAGAAAGTCTAATCTGTAAGTGGTTTCCAGAAGTACTTCATTTATCTTTATATTTGTTCAAGTTTAGCATATTTTTTTATTGGAACAATGGACATTAGAAGTGTATGTGTGTTTATAACATATAAATGATGTGGATTTCCTAACATATCATTGAGTCAGTCTTTCCCCTTGGAATAATGACATTTAAAACTCTTGAAAAATTATGTATCTTGTACTTTTAGGGACAACACAAGGAGCTTGTTTTTCAAAGGTCCTAGGTTATCTTGAAGGATTATGGTTATGGTTGAATGAAGCCAAGAAGGTTAACTTAACCTGCCTCTAGAATATGGATTTGTTTACTGAAATAAGTTTTTTCTTGAAAAATGTTATCTGAGCAGTTAAACTGTAGGCAGCTAAAACTTTATTCAGATGATGAAACAATATGAATAATTTTTTATGCTTGTTTTATTACCTAAGTTTAGATATAAATTAGAATTTAATCTGATTTGACATGCATTTATCTTACCTGGTTGGTAGACCTTTGGTTAGTAGCTGATTCTTGCCAAAAATTAGAAACTGTATACGTTATTTGCCAAAAATGATCTATTAGTTGAACATGAAATAATATAGGTTACTTTGCAGTGATATGAGACTCTTGTATGCAATGCTCAAAATATTAGATTGAGCATTTTTGTGTTATATCTTTCTATTGTGTGTACTTGCTCCACAGAGTCTTAGCCAAATTTTTAAGGCTGACACTTTTTCTAATATTTGTTATATAATCAGTGATATTTTCTTTCTCATGGGAAACAAAAAAACCTAATGTATACAGACTTTCTATGAAGAAAGTCACCAAGTTATTTTCTCTTTTTCTAGCAAGATAAAATTTGCATTATTGCAATGAATAATACAATATGTAAAATGTGTAATGTTTCTATGAGAAATCTGGCAATAAATTGTGCCATTTTACTGTATAATTTAGTCCATTCAGGTTCTGGAGATAGGAGGGACAAGATCAAAAGCACAGGTAAAATCCATGTTTGGTGACTACCCATTCCTTATAGATGGTGCCTTTTCTGGAATGCTCACATGGGAGAAAAAACAAGGCAGCCCTCTGGGGGTCTTTTATAAAGTCACTAATCCCATTCATGAGGGCTTTGCCTTCATAACCTATTCATTCCCAAGGTCCCCACCTTCCAACACCATCATCTTAAGAGTTAGGTTTTTGACACATGAATTTTGGGGGAGCACAAACATTCAGACTATAGAAATTATATTGCTATTATAAATGATCCATCTATTATACTGTCAACTGATGAATGCTGAGGTTCACAAATTTGGAAAGAGAGCTTTTTTCTTATAAAGGCTGGTAGCCTGCAAGGTGCTCATGCTGACAGACTGGAAAACATAGCCTCTAGTCAGAAGCTGGAAACAGACACTTCAAGTGAGGAGCAAAGGGAACAGGAATTTATGCTGAGCAGGATGTCCGAATACACATATTCAGTAAGCTACAGGAGGAGTCATGGATATTTATGAAAGGAGAAACATGTGCATGTGCAATAGCACTTCAGGCACCTTTATGGGTCTCATGTTAAAAAAATGACAGTGTTAGCATGATAGTGAAGTTTTCTACATTCTAACATTAAAGTGTGAAGCAAAGGACATGAAACCCTTACTGTGCATTCTCTTTAGACTGGCCAGAAACATCCCATGATGAATGGTCTCCTATCAAGAAAAAGTGGAAGGGCAGCATAAGGTGGTTGGTTGATATCCCTGGTAGTCTTTTGAAAAGGCTGGTTTCTGTTTAGCCCTTAGGGAAGAAAGGCCAGTCGTGATTAGCAAGGGAGACAGTATAAGAAAGTATGTCTGACACCCATCCATTCATGGCCACGAATTCAGTTTCAAGATTGCTCCAGCATCCCCATGGCCAAGAGATGGTTGTTTTAGAATTTTATGTTTAGTTTACCTATCTCAAAGAATAAAATAACTTTGTGAAGTTATAGATAGAATAGATTTCAAACTACACAATGTATCAGAAGGGTGGTAACAAAGGACTAAAATATGCTGCTTTTCAATTTCAAGCAGAACTCAGACATTTCCCCATGTTCTTAAAAAAGCATGAATAATTTAAGATGGTGAGAAATTAAAATAAAATTCTGAGCCCTTAAGTGACTGAAGAGAGCCCCTTTTGGCCAAGGGGACCAAAGGCAACCATTGGAATCTGAGTTCAATGACCGTGATGAAATCTTGTACAGGCTTCATCATATCCCCTCGCTGACTAACCCTATTAGGTTTTCATCCCTAAGGGGCCAAATATAAACCAAACCTTTTCAAAGAATCCACAATGATAAAATTGATTACTATCTTATTGTCCAAGGTACAGAACACAGACAAGATGTAATTCATCATTCTTTCACCCTTTCCTTAGATGTTTGCTTCCTCTATTCTCTTTTCTTCAAATATTCACCTTACTCTTTGTAAAATGTAGATTAAATGGGTGTTAACAGCACTCTCACAAGTTAACAAGTGTGTAATCATGTATCGCACTTCTTCCCCCTTTTAAAGGAAAATGTATAAGTACTAAACCTGGACCTCCATGGGGGGAAAAAAAAACTTGGCTGCCACAAATGTGTCTGCCACTTGCATTTTTTTGCAGAGCACCCTCAAACTGTTTCAGTAAATATTGATGATTTGAGACTCAAGCCTCAGTCATTCATTTTGGTTGTCAGTGGCAATACAGGTAATAGCTGAATGTTGGTAATATTTTTTATAAGTCAAAAATGGATGTTATTAAGTGACTAATGAAATTATCTTAATATTTTTAAAAATCTGCTTTCTTTCATATTTAAAGAAACAAAAGCCACTTTGTAAGGATCAACTAAGTATTTTTAATCTCATGCTATAATAATGTTCCAGTATAAAAAACTGAGAATTCATATAGGGGTTAATTTAGTGTACTTTGTATTTTAAAAGCTTCTAATGGAAAAATTGTTTACTTTGTTGCAAACATTGATGGAAGAGGAAGCCCAGAATGGCTTTACAGGATTTGGCTGTGTATGTAGGTAAAATCCTAAAATAAAGACAACAGATATATTCATATATTATGGAGCACTTTAAGATATTGTATTTTAAATTAAGCATTACAATAAAAATGTAATACAGTTTAAGTAGCAATAATTTCTGTTACTTTTGGGCCTGGTAGCCAATGTGCAAAATATTCACTTTGTCAGTAGGCTGAAGTCATTCCATGTGATATGCAGTTTATTATTCTTTCTCTCAGAAAGAATTCCATTGTCAAGGCAAGGCCAACTCCTTGGCCTACTGATATTTTGTAAACTTAATATTCCATACCGATTTCAGATTCATTTACTTGATGGAAATAATCCATATTTTACTTATCGATTAATAACAGATTAATGAAATTTATAAATCCTTAGAATAACTATTCTAGAGAAAGAGAAGACAGAGAGATGAAGAGAGAGAGAACAAATTACCAGAAGCATAAAGAGGGAAGCATAAAAATACTAAAATGATAAGACACTAAAATGACAATATCATTCCGATATAAGTGACATCTTGAATTAAATAAGAAAATGCTTTAGCAAAACAGCCTACAGAAATTGACAAAAGAAGAAAATAGATCTGAATAGCCTTATATCTGCTTAGGAAATTGAAAAGAAAACCTTCTCTTATAAAAACAGATATAATTGGTTTCATCAGAAGAAATAATAATAATCTGACATAGAATTTTTCAGGAAATATATGGTGATGAAAAAGTTTTTTCATTTTATGATGCCTGAATAACTTCAATATCAAAAGTTGTAAGGACATTACAAGAAAAAAATTTATCAAAAGCAATATCACTCATAAGCATAAGCAAAAAATTCCTTTAAAAAAGCACAGCAGATGTTGAAATAGAGTAATAAATAATGATCAAGTTAATTTACCTAAGAAATGTTAAGATTTAACATTCACAAATCAATCTTTGTATTTCACACTAATAGATGAAACAAGAAAAGGACTATGAAAGTCACACTAGAATCATTAAAAGCATTTGACAAAATCCAAAGCCTCTTCACAGTGAAAGTTTCAGCAAACTTGAAATAAAAGGAAAGTGTGACAATGACATATAAAGTGTAATATTTTGAATGGTTTCTATTTAAGACCAGAATAAAAAATACCTGTTCTCATCATTTTTATTTAACATTGTTATGAACTATGTTCCTCCCCCGCAAAATTTATATTTTGAATCCCTATTTCCCAATGCAGCTATAGTTAGAAATTAATTAATGTTAAATGAGGTAATAAGGATGGGGCCCTAAGGCAGTATGAGTGCTGTCCTCAACAGAAAAGAGACACAAGATATACATGCACCCAGAGAAAAGATATTGTGAGGACAGAGTAAAACCACAAATAAATGTAAGCCAAAGAACGAGAGTCCTCAGGAGAAATCAAACTTGCTGGCAACTTATCTTAGAATGCCAGCCCCTAGAATGTGAGAAAATCAGTTTATGTTGTTTAAGCAACCCAACTAACCATTTTTTGTTACGGCAGTCCTAGCAGACTAATATAATTCATATATTATATGAAAGGTTTTAGCCAGTGTAATAGAGCAGTAAATTAGTTCAACCATTGCGGAAGACAGTGTGGCAATTCCTCAAGGATCTAGAAATAGAAATTCCATTTGACCCAGCAATCCTATTACTGGGTATATATCCAACAGATTATAAATCTTTCTATTATAAAGACACACGCAAACGTATGTTTATTGCAGCACTGTTTACAATAGCAAAGACCTGGAACCAACCCAAATACCCATCAATGATAGACTGGACAAGGAAAATATGGCACATATAAACCATGGAATACTATGCAGCCATAACAAATGATGAGCTTTTGTCCTTTGTAGGGACATGGATGAATCTGGAAACCGTCATTCTCAGCAAACTGACACAAGAAGAGTACATCAAACACCACATGTTCTCACTCATAGGTGGGTGTTGAACAATGAGAACATGGACACAGGGAAGGGAGCATCACACACTGGGATCTGTTGGTGGGGGACTAGGGGAAGGACAGCAGAGGGTAGGGAGGCTGGGGAGGTATAACATGGGTACAAATGCCAGATATAGTGACGGAGGGATGGAGGCAGCAAACCACATTGCCATGTATGTACCTATGTAACAATCCTGCATGATCTGCTCATGTACCCTAGAACCTAAAGTGCAATAATATATATATATATATATTCAACCTTTTTGTAAACTTAATATTTAATCTCAAGATTTATAAAAATGTACTGTTTGATTTATATTTTAAAAATATCTTAAGATTTTCTAAGTACTGAATTATATGTCCCGCAAGTAAAACTGTTATATGTCTCCTATTCCAAAATGTTTGCAATTTATATATACATACATATATTGCAATTTATATATATTGCAATATATGTTATATGTCTCCTATTCCAAAATGTTTGCCATTTATATATATATATATATATATATATATATATGGCAATATATATAAATTGCCATATATATATATATATATATATATATGGCAAACATTTTGGAATAGGAGACATATAACAGTTTTACTTGCAGGACATAAAATTCAGTACTTAGAAAATCTTAGGATATTTTAAAAATATAAAGCAAACAGTAAATTTTTACAAATCTTGAGATTCACTATTCAGTTTAAAAAAAGGTTGTATTTTTCAGTGCAAGCAAAAAAAAAACCACTGCAAAATTAAGTACCTATAAATAGAAGATGAATCAAAAACGTGAAAAGGAACAGGATTAAATTTAACAAAAGATCTATAAAACTTCACTGAAAACCACAAAACAGTGTGGAAATAAAGCAATACTAATGTAAATAAGTAAGCACTCTGTTCATCGATAGAAAATCTAAAAATTTAGTTGTTACTTCTACCCTAAATCAAAAATCTAATATTTGTAGAAATTGGATAGGCTGATTCTAAAATTTATTTGGAAATACAAATACCATGAATAAGACACACCAGATTTAAAAGAATAGAATAAATGATACAAGGTTTATACATTTTCTGTTAAAAAAAAAACTTGCTACAAAGCTACTGAAATCAAGATATTAAAGATATGAACAGAAAACTAGATCCATGGAATAGAACACAAAGTCCAGGAACAAGAAAAATAGGTGCAGTCAGATGATTTTTGACAAAGACTTTAAAGCAATTCAGTAAAGAATAGATTTTTAACTGGTGATAATGGGCAACTACACACATACAGACACACACACACACACACACACACACACACACACACACACACTGGGAAATGATCATTGTCTCCAGCTCATAGTATAAACAAACTTTAATTTGAGCTAGATAATACATTTAAATGTAACAGTTAAAAAATAATTTTTCTAGAAGAAAACCTAAGAGAATTTGTTTGTGGTCTTAGGTTAGACAGATTATTTTTAGAGACAAAAGTGTTGACAAATTGAAATCAGTTATTTAAAACACCCAAATTCTGTCCTTCATAAAAATTATGTAAGAAAATTAAAGCACAAATGACAAACTGGGAAAAAATATCCACAATGCATTTAACTGAAATTACATTTTTGTATCAGATATATATTTAAATAAAAATATTAATAAAACACAAACATCCTAAATTTAAAAGGTAATATATTTAAACATAGACTAAAGGTACTTTACATTACTGAAAATGTATATAATGCTTATACACCACCATAATAATTACAATTTAAAATTCTGAAAACATTAAGCCTTGACACAATTGTGGAGCAGCAATCATTATTTAAAGACACATATGATATAATCATTTTGAAAATTTGCAGTTTCTTATAAAGTTAAGCATGCACCTAACCTAAAACCCAGCAATTTATTGTTCAGTATTAATTAACTGAAAAGAAATAAAAATATATCTATGAAATGACTTTTTAAATAGTGTTTAGAATATATTTATTCATGATATCTACAACTGGAACAACATAAAAGTACATACCACAGAAGAATAGATAAATAATTTTTATAAACTCTCTTTCTGGAATATTTCTGAGCAATGATAAAGAACGAACAAATGCTATACAGTTTGGCTAAATCATAAAAATGTAATGTTGAGCAAAACATTCAGGAATGAAATGCATTCTATGTTTTCATTTATATGGGTTTCAAGTATAGGCAAAACTAATCTTTAGTGATAACAATATCAGAACAGTGGCTATCTATTTGGTATAGAAGATGACTTCAAAAGGGAGAATTTGCTTTCTTTGTTCATGGAGATAGTCTATAGATTGATAAAGGAGCTAGTTACAATGAAGTATTTGTCGAAATTATCTACTTGAGTATTTAAGATCTATGAATTTCACTAACCAATTTATATCAAAGTTTAATAAAAAATAAGACTTTGGATTTGATCTATGTGCTTGAAAATTTGTCCTCTAGATATCTAGAGTCTAGAAGAATTTACTGATTCTGATATTTCATGCAACTTCCAAGGACACTCCAGCCAAATATTGACTAGTTTACTAGGCCTGCCATAACAAAATACTATATATTAGGAGGCTTGAACAACAGAAATATATTTTCTCACAGTTCTTGAGGCTGGAAGCCTAAGATCAAGGTGTCAGCAGGTTTAGTTTCTCCCAGTCCCCCTTCCATGGCTGCCTTCTCATTGTGTCCTCACAGAGACTGTTCTTTGTGTATACATCATTGGGATCTCCTTTATATGTCTTATAAGTACACCAGTTATATGGTATTAGTTATGAATAAAGTCATACCACCCTTATCTTTCTGTTGAAAAAAAGATTTGTTGAGATTTAATTCAGACACCACACAATTCATCCATTTAAAACATACAATTAAATAGCTTTTCGTTTGTTGAGAGATTTGTGTAACCATCACTAGTCACTTTTAGAATATTTTCATCATCTCAAAAAAAAAAAAAAAAACCTTGTATCCTCACACCATCACCCCCTACATCCTACTACCTTCAGCCTATTCCTCAGCAACCACTAATACACTTTCCATCGCCATAGATTTGCCTGTTCAGGACACTTCTTATAAGTAGAACTATATAATATGTGGCCTTTTGTGATGAGCTTCATTCACGTAGTATAATTTTTCAAGGTTGTAGCATATGTCAGTACTTTGATTCCTTGTAATGACTGCATAGTATCCTGCCATATGGCTATATCATATTTTGTTTGTTCATTCATCAATTCATAGATATTATAGTTATTTTAACCTTTGGTTCTTGTGAATAATGCTACAAAGATTTAATGCTGAATACTGCAAAAGCAATTTTAAACAAAACAAAAATTGATAAGTGATACCTAACTAAAGAACTTCTGCACAGCAAAGGTAACTATCGCTAGAATAAACAGACAAGCTACAGAATGGGAGAAAATATTTGCAAACTACACATCTGACAAATGTCTAAAATTCAAAAAAACCAACAGCCCCAATAAAAATGAAAATATATGAACAGACACGTCTCAAAAGAAGACATACACAGGGTCAATATGCATATGAAAAAAATACCATCACTAATCATTAAGAAAGTATAAATCAAAACCACAGTGAGATACCATCTCATACTAGTCAGAAGAAAGGCAAAAATAGCAGATACTCTTAATAAAGGTCAAAAAATAACATACTGACGATGTTGTGAAGAAAGAGAGAACAGTTATACAGTGCTGGTGGGAATGTAAATAAGTTCAGCCACTGTGGAAAGCAATTTGGAGATTTATCAAAGAACTTAAAATAGGATTACCATTTAATTCATCAATTACATTACTGAGTATATATACCCAAAAGAATATAAATTGTACCATAAAGATACATGTACACATATGTTCATCACAGCACTGTTCACAACAGCAAAGACATGGAATAAACCCAGATACCCGTCAACAATAGACTGGATAAAAACTGTGGTAGACACACATCATGAAAGTAATACTAACCAACCATAAAAACAAATGAAATCCTGTCATTTACAGTAACATGGATTCAATTGTAGTCCTTTATCCTAAACACAATAATTATTGAAATAAATATATATTTTTTAGAATTTTATTAAATAAATTTTGTCATTTTACACTAGGCATTTTTTAAGTGGCCTTGTATTTATAAAATATTTGTTTTCCTTTAAAAGTTTTAAAATGTTTAAAAATCCATCAGTAAGTATGTTTCCTATAAGTACTGCACACTAAAGGATTGTGTTACTGGAGCTCCAGTAAGTACATTTCAAATATTCGATTGTTTTACTTTTTAATGGAATGGAGCACATTCTTATGGGTAAAGACAAGAGAAACACAATTTTATTTTTCTCATATCAGTTTGTTTGTATGCACAGATGGAGCTAATGAAAATGGTCTTTATTTCCCATTTGTATTTGTTATCTCCATAAATTGATGGACTACATAATAATTGGGTGATAAAATTTTTTCCACTCTTTATAGGAGATTGGGTAGAAGATATTTGAGGTTGCAAAGCACAGTACACAATATTTTTATAAGGTTTTCTTTCCTATTTTAAGCTCTCTTCTATTTTCTCTTTCTAAGCTCTTCATTGGCTCAGAAGCTAAGGCTAGTGCTATGTTCAGTCTGTTTTTTATACAAAGAATTGAAAAGTGAACAAAGAGGCAGAAAAACTCTCCTCCACCTCTTCTCTCCATATAATATCATATAATTTCTGTTTAGGATGCCAATGCTACTTATGAATATCAATCAACCAATCAAAACAGATGGTGTTCAGAAGTCCAAGAAAATCATTTTATGTAGATACCTAGAACATAGATCCTACATTTAATAGAACAAGCAAATCCAGTCTTTTTCTATGCCTTTTGTTTGCCTCTCCATAGCTACAGTTTGCAGGTTTACACTTCAAATGAAAAACAATCAGACTGAAAAGTATAGCTGTGCCTTTTCAGCTTACTTCCAATGTGAGATGAATACTAATATTTCACTCCCTTCAAACTGTGTGAAAAATTGGCCACTGAAAACACTGAGTATGTTAGTGGTGCTCTCACTGGGTCCACTGCTTCATTCATCCTTACTTTCCTTTAAATTGAATTTCAACTCACATAAATTAAAACAAAACAAAAGGAAAAGAAAAAATAGTGAAAATAATGAAAAGTGTGGAGAACATACATATCAGTCAGCCTCTTTACATTCCACCAGGTTGTAATATCACAAAACAGGTTGGTTTTTTTTTCAGTTATGCATTTGTGAGGAAATTTTTAAAAATCAATTTGTATTTTTTTTTTGCAAACTGAATGTCTTCTTGATTAAAAAATAATGTATAAGAATTAGTTTTATTTCCCAGAATTGTGTTGGAGAAATAAACGAAATTGATTTCATTTCCCAGAGTTGTATTTTGAAAGTATTGAGGAAGTAAAAGTATTCTAGGCCAATACTTAAATAAAATTTTAGTTTATTGAAAGGTATGGGTGAATATTTTGATGTTACATTTATATGACCTTTCGACCAATTATATGTTCTGAAAGCACTATATTCTATTGGCTACCCTTCTACTAAATTCACTGGTTTTTTCTTAGACTTCACTGGCTTCTACTTCTGCATGAACCTGGCAGACTTCATGTGTTTGGTGCGTCTTTGTTAGATGTTGGTGTTCCTCTTCAAATATTCTCACTCTGTAGGCATCTCAAACTATATTGACTTCACTTACAATGTATGTCTGATGACTTTCACATTTATTTCTAGTGACTAGATAGATATGCCTCTTATATATCCAACTGTTATTGGACATGTCCTCTTGAATACAACACATCAACTTCATCCAAATCCGACTTACCAGCTTGCTTCCACTGTATGCCTTCTCATTGAAAATACTAAATACACATGATCGAGCCATGGTCACCATCATTTACTCTACCATACTTATCCCTCTTCCTTATTCCTCAATATTAATAAATAGATACCGCTGATCTGACATTCTAATTATTTTTCTCGAGTTGCTTTAGTTTTCACAATACACCCCCACTTACAATTTTATAGCTAATAGCCTCCTAACTGGTCCCTCTATAAAGGGTGGTATTTCTAAAATACAAAACTTACTATCTTACTCCTCGTCTTACAATTGTCTGCTTTTTTATTGGTACTGGGCTAAGTTTTAAACATTCCACTGGCCCTTCTTACGTCTCCAGATTCTGTTATCAGTCCTTTAATAGTATACTCTATATTTCTACCAAATTAAAATTTACCTGCTTCTTCTTTCTTGAAACTTTATCATGTGTGACATTAAAGTCAACTTTTACCCATTTTCTATGTATTCTTTATATTTCAAATTAAAAATTTATATCACCAAATATTCTTCATGATCACTCCTATACATTTGGATTTGTTGCCTCCCACAGACAACTCTATTTCTCTATCACATCACTTACCACATTTAAAGTAAATAACTATTGCCTACCTGTCTTCCTGACATAACTTGAATTTTCATTGCCTAAGTAACTGATCCAACTTCTTTACTATTGTGCCTACATTAAATGGATAATTTTAAATTTTTTCAACGTGTGATATTGAGGAGGAGGTTTATAAATATTTTATTAGGTAGCATTAACTAAAAGGACACACTTTCCACTATGCACTTTAGACTTGATAGTACGGTTCAGAAAACACTGGGAATCTTCATATTTCTCTCCAGAGGCACAGAGAGAAGAGGCAAATAATTAGATTTATTTGGTTGCATGATGCCTAACCTTGCTGAAGAACACTATACTATGGCCTAAGCTTAGTAAGAATGAAGCAGAGCTGCCAGGTCCAAAAGAACCATTCAGCCTGGGGGTGAGAGTTTTATTGGTAACCAGTTAGGAATTGTAAAGTGAGAGTTTGTCCCTAATGTTTGATTATTAGTTAGATGCTTCAGTAACGGAGGTTTATGGATCATCATTTCTGTAATGGTATTGAAGTGGGGGTGGGTGGCACGGGAAATTTGTAGACTGTGATTCAAAATTGCCAAACACCTAACAAAAAAGCATCACACACTGAGGTCTGTGGGAGGGAACTAGGGGAGGGACAGTGGAAGGTGGGGAGTTGGGGAGGGATAACATGGGGAGAAAGGCCAGATATAGGTGATGGGGAGGAAGGCAGCAAACCACATTTCCATGTATATACCTATGCAACAATCCTGCATGTTCTTCACAGGTACTGCAAAACCTAAAAGGCAATAAAATAAAATAATCTTTTGGTATATGCATACTAAAAAAACAAACAAACCAACCATTTATTTCTGACTATGAATACTATTTATTTAAAAATATTATTTGAAGCTTAATATTTCTAGGTATTGTTAGATACTGACAATCTAAAAATGGAAAAGTCATAGTTCCTCTCTAAAGTAATCTAAAATATACATGGGAGGCAAACATATACACAGATAAATATAACAATCGAAGTACAATAATATCAGTATGTGCAATTTATGCTAGTAGTAGAATAAATCAACTCTGCTTGATTACCAGAGTAATATTTGTAAAGAAGAAAATAACTTTGAATTTTGATAAATAAAAAGGAAATTACAAAAAATAAAAGATGAGAGATGACATCCTGGGGAAAGGGAACATATGGTTTAAAACAGCATACTATTTTTAGAGAATGATAAAGGGTCATTATTGCCCATTTTCTTGACTCAAATAAGAGCATTATCTGTGTACATTCACATTTTGTTTATTGTTTTCTGGTTGTTTTGTATGTCTTTAGTTAATTTTTCCTTTCTTGCTGTCTTGCTGTGTGATTTGATAGTTTTTGTAGTGGTATGCTTTAATTTTTTTTCCCTTTACCTTTGGTGTATCTACTACTAAGATTTTGCATCGTGGTTACCATGATGCTTAGATAAAATCCTCTTAAAATTATGTTGGGTTAGCTGATAACTTGCTAAGTTTGAGCACATTAACACAACTAGATTACCTACCACGTTGTATGTTTTTGGTGTCATCCTTTATAACTTTTATAGTATTGTCCTTCTAATACATTTTTGTAGCTATAGTTATTTATAATCCTTCATCTATTAACTTTTATACTAGAGATATAAGTGATTTCCCTTATAGTGTTGAGAGTATTCTGACTTCAATTATATACTTTTACCAGTGAGTTTCATACTTTGTTATGTTTTCAAGTTACTAGTTAACATCCTTTCATTTCGGGTGAAAGGACTCCCTTCAGTATTTCTTCCAAGACTGGTCTAGTGGTGAAGAATTCCCTCTGCTTTTGTTTGAGTTTGACAGTTTTTATTTCGCTTTCATTTTTGAAAAGTACTTTTGCCAAATATGGTATTATTGTCTGACATAACTATTTCCTTCAGACCTTTGAACATATCATCACACTGGCTCCTGGTCTGCAAATTTTCTGCTGAGGAATCTGCTGAAAACCTTATTGGGCCAGGTGCTTTGGCTCAGGCCTGTACTCTCAGCACTTTGGAAGGCTGAGTAGGGTGGATCACTTGAGGCCACGAGTTCAAGACCAGCCTGGCCAACATAGTTAAACCCAATCTCTCCTAAAAGTAGACATATTAGCCGGGTGTAGTGGTGCACCCATGTAGTCCCAGCTACTCAGGAGGGTGAGACAGGGGAATTGCTTGAACCCGGGAAGCGGAGGTTGCAGTGAGCCAAGATTGTACCGCTACACTCCAGGCTGGGTGACAGAGACCCTGTGTCAAGCAAAACAAACAAACAAAAAACAATCAAAACAAAATAATCTTATTTGGGTTCCCTTGGCTGTGAGAATTTTTTTCCCCCTTTTGCTTTCAAATTTATCTCTCTTTCATTTTTGTCTATTTGATTATAATACACCTTGGGGTAATCTTTGGGTTGAATCAAATTGGAGATCTTTTGAGTTCTTTATACTTGGTTGTTTATATCTTTCCGAAGATTTGGGAAGTTTTCAACCAATATTTCTTTAAGTAAGCTTTCTATTTCATTATATTTCTCTTTTCCTTCTTTGGCACTTCTAATATTGATGTTAGCCCTCTTGATATTCTGTAAATCCCATAGGCTTTCTTTATTCATTTTCATTGTTTTTTTAAAATTTTTTCTCTGACTTTATATTTTCAAATAACCTAAGTTCAAAGATTATTTCTTCTTCTTGAACATTTCTATTATTGATATGCTTGACTGCATTTTTTATTTGTTATATTATTCAGTTCCAGAATTTCTGCTTGGTTCTTTTATATAACTTTACTCTCTCAGTTAAAATTCTAATTTTGTTTGCATATTATTTTTCTGATATCATTAAATTTTCTCTCTATGTTTTCCTAAGTTCATTAAGCTTCATTAAAATGATAAATTATTTGTCAGAAAATGTACAGATCCATTTTTAGGGGTCAGTTAATGAGAAATTATTGTGGTCTTTTTGTGGTGGTTTCCTTTTATTTTAAAATATTTCTTATTGCACTTCATTGATGTCTGCTCATATGATGGAGTAGTCACTTATTCTAGACTTTCCAAACTGTCTTTATTGGGAGAGGACCTCCCCTTATGAGTGAGTGTGAGGACACCCACTTGGTTGGTTGTGATGGTTCTAGCTGTATACTTGAACCTATAAAACATTGATAAAACTGAAGAAGACAAATATATGGAAAAATACTTTGCATTCATGAATTGGAGGAATTAAAATTGTTAAAACATCAATATTACACAAATTCTACAGACTAAATGCAATCCTTCTCAACATCCCAATGGCATTTTTCATATAAATAGAAAAAAAAATCTAAAATATGCAGTGAACCACAAAACACTCTAACTAGCCAAAGTAATACTGAGTAAAACAATGAAGCTCCAGCTATCACACTACCTGATCTCCAGATATACTGCAAATCTGTAGTCACAAAACAGCATTGGTCTAGCATAAAAACAGACATGTCTACCAGTGGAACAGGATAGAGAGGTCAGAAATAAATCCAGCATTTAAGGTCAACTGATGTTTGGCAAAATTGCCAATACATGTGATGGGGAAAGGATAGTCTTTTCAGTAAATGATATTGTGAAAACTGGATATTCACATGCAGAAGAATAATATTGTACCCATATCTCTCACTATGTACAAAAATCAACTTAAAATGAATAAAGACATAAGCCTAAGATGTAATAATCTAAAAGTACTAGAAGAAAACACGGAAAAAAGCATCCTTACATTTGCTGGGTGTATTAGTTTATTTTTACACCACTGATAAAGATATACCTGAGACAAGGACATTTACAAAAGTCTAAGAATACTGATTATTTAATGCCCATAGGTAAGGAAACAATACTCTTCCATATTAATTTTCTCAATATTTGTTTCTAATTCAAGAGTTGCCACATTAACTTAGAGTGCAAAAATCTAATCATAACCGGATAGCAAGAAATGTTCTTCACATGAATGGCAACCCCTTGTCAACTGAAAAGTCTACTTTGTGGTGAAATGTGGGAAAATGAAAGATGTCTCTACTGTATGTTTGTTTATTTTTTCTGGGGTTGAAAAACATTGAATTTAATTTGATGACACCTTAGGTTGTACCTTTGGTCCCATATCTAATGTTTTGGGAAAAAAAAAAGCAGGTCTCTTTCATTTAACCTGCATCTATATGACATGTTTATAATTTTCATTTATCTTATAAAGGATAGTGTAGATTATCTGGAACTATTACTCACATATTTCTCACTTGCTTCTAGGTCTCTTGTCTTTCCTGAGTTCCTTTACAATATTTAATTGAAATAGGGCACAAATATAACTTAAAATAAATATAATTGAAAAATACAAATAGAGGAATAAAGATACATAAAGAGATATTTCATTGGAACAGAATGTAATTAAGAGAGCTGTGAGAGAATAAGGGAGAAAGAGACAGAACAAAGCAAGGGAAGAAACAGCATGTAGAGTAGTCCCAAGGGAGCAGAACAGCAGATTGATCCAGTCCTCTTGTAAGTAGGATGATTCTTGAATTATCAAGACAATGAATGAATAATTAGGGACAGAAAAGGTGTTCTATGTTCCAGTGATCCAAATTTCTAAAATTGCTTGAATATATATAAATTATCCCTGCTTGAAAATACAAGTTTATGAAAGTTAATTAATTCAAAAAGTAAGAAAAATTTCCTTTTTGGTTGTTAGGCTTATACTTTGCAGAATCTTCTAATATCATTATAAAAGTACTGTATTTTGTGCCCTGAGATTTTGTTTTCACATATGTGTTTACTGTGGAGATACTTGAGTGATACAGTAAAAAATGATTTAAGCACCCTTTAGAATATAAAATTATGAAGTGCTTTGAATACATGCTTAATACACATTTAACAATTTTAACAGTTTTATTTAACACACACCATTAGAGTAGATGTGATGATAATCTTAATTTGTTTTATTATAAAATTCAAATATATAAACATGTTTTATTAATTTAAAAGTGATAGTTTGTATTTTAAACACACAGATATTTAGTAAAAAGTGTCTGCCCCCTGAAAAACTTTTGAATATTCCTATTTTTATTTTTTAATGTTTGCAAGCATATCCCTTTATAAAAGGGATAAAATGTCAATAATAATGTATGTTAAGGTAGAATTTACTTGAATTATACTCTGAGAAAATGTCTGAAGTCTTTAATCAAAAATAATTTTTTCATATTATGTTTTTCTTTTAAATGAGGATCATCTGAAAATTGTATTTTGTAAATTTTCATATTTGTATTTATTTCAGTAAGATTATTATTTACTGTTAATATACTTCAACTTTCCATTAGACATTTTTTAACTGCATGATTGTCTTCAAAGGGACAAATAGCTTTAGACAATCTAATCATTTTGATCATCAAATTACAAACATATATACTTTAAAAAGCATCGTAGTTCTACTATAAGGACACATACACACGAATGTTCATTGCAGCACTGTTAACAATAGCAAAGACCTGAAGCCAACCCAAATGCCCATCGATGATAGACGGGACAGGGAAAATGTGGCACATAAACACCATGGAATACTATGCAGCCATAAGAAACGATGAGTTCGTGTCCTTTGTAGGGACATGGATGAACCTGGAAACCAT